>CM052660.1:565004-585487 GCA_028533165.1 Leontopithecus rosalia
ATAAGCAACAATATATACAGAGGGTGATAATCATAAGCAACAATATATACAGAGGGTGATAATCATAAGCAACAATATATACAGAGGGTGATAATCATAAGCAACAATATATACAGAGGGTGATAATCATAAGCAACAATATAGACAAAGGGTGATAATCATAAGCAATATATACAAAGGGTGAGGCATCATAAGCAGCAATACATACAGAGGGTGATAATCATAAGCAACAATATATACAAAGGGTGATGCATCATAAGCAACAATATATACAGAGGGTGATAATCCTAAGCAACAATATATACAAAGCGTGATGCATCATAAGCAAGCCGAGGTTACCCCAGGAACAGTTTAACATTCAAAAATTCGCGTCACCATATATTTTCACAACAGATAAAAACCATATGATCATCTTTGTGGATGCAGGAAAAGCATTTGACAAATTTAACACCGTTCCTGATAAACACTCCTAGCAACAATTAATAGAGGAAGTCTTCCTCAACCTGATAAAAGACTCCAACTTTTCTATAGATGTCTTTTTCAGGTTGAGGAAGTCACAATTATGGGAGAAAGTCCGGTGCCCCTTTCGATAAGGATGAAGACAAGGACGTGCCCTCTTCTCACCTGTGTTCTGTGTTGGCACGGGTGTTCCGGTCTGTGCAAACATGAAGGTGAAAAGGGAATGAGAAGCATCCAGATTGGAAAGGAAGGAATGAAACTGTTTTTGTTTGCAGGTAACAGAATTGTCTGTACATACAGTCGTGTGCAATCTACCAAAAAGTAAAGCTACTGAGTTTAGTAAGGTTGCAGCATGTATGAACAATATCCAGGTGTCAGTTGTATATTTCATGCTAGAAACAATCAGATATTCACATTTTTGAAACAGGCCGGGTGCGGTGGCTCACACCTGTAATCCCAGCACTTTGGGAGGCCGAGGCAGGAGGATCATGAGGTCAGGAGTTCGAGACCAGCCTGGCCAATGTGGTGAAACTCCATCTCTAAAGATAGAAAAAATTAGCCAGGTGTGGTGGTGCACACCTGTAATCCCAGCTATTGGGAGGCTGAGGCAGGAGAATCACTTGAAACTGGGAGGTTAAAGGTTGCAGTGAACCAAGATCACGCCACTGCACTCCAGCCTGGGCAACGGGGAGAGACTCCATCTGAAAAAAAAATTATGAAAGCATTTAAAAATGAAATTTGTCACAAAAACTGTGAAAACTTATACTCTGAGAATTGCAAAACATGACGGAGAAAAATTTGAGAAGACCTAAGTAAATGGAGAAACACGTCTGTGGGTCAGAGGAGTTAATATTGTTCAGATGCTGATTCTCCCTAAATTATCTGTACTCCTGATCAAGGTCACTGCAGGCTCTTTTAGAGAAAATGAGAAAATGATTTTAAAACTCATGTGAGAATACAACAGACCTAATGTGGCCAACACAACTTAGAAAAAGAAGGAAATTGGAGGTTTGCTGCCACCTGATTTAAGAGCTACTGCAGCGAGGTCCAGGAGGCAATACGGCATGGCTTTCGTGTAAAAGTACACACGTGGTCAGTGGAACACAGCGGAATCCAGGTGTGGACCCCACACGTCCAGGAAAGTGATTGTCAGCAAAGGCACAGAGGCAGCTCGCCAAAGAAAGGATTATGCACCTCCAAAACAATCCCCTTCACTTCTTAGCTCACACCACCCATGAAAATCGCCTCCAAAGAGATTGTAGACCTAAACACAAGGGCTGAAACTATGAAGCTTCTAGAAGAACACGTGGGAAGACACCTTTGTGACCTCAGGCTTGGCGAGGGTTTCTTATATATGCCATAAAGTGACAAACTGATAACTTGGACCTCCCTTCAAAAGCCACTCTGAAGAGAATGACAAGACCAGCCACAGGCAGGAAGAAAACACATGTCCTCTATCTGATAAAGAGATTTTGTCTAGAATGGATGAAGATCTCTCCAAAGTTAATTATGACCCAATAAAACACAAGCAACATATTTTAACAGGTGCTTCCCCCACAGAAAATACGTGGATAGTGAACAAGCGCGTGAGCAGACGAGTATCATGAGTCACTAGGGACATGCGAAGTGTGACCTTCTAAGAACCACCACACACCCATTAAAACGGCTGCAGTGTAAAAGACCCGCCACACCAGATGTGTGGCAAGGCTGTGGCGAGGCGGGCCCTGAGCGCCGTGGCCGCCACGGGAGGTAGCCTGACGCAGCTGCTGCAGAAGAGCTCTGCTGTTTCATAAAAATTGTCCATAGGCCTGCCCAGGAGCCAGCCTCTGCCCTCCGGCGTGTTCTCTTGCACATGAAGGTTGGCAGCAGTTTTATCTGTAGTGGCCCCAAACTGGAAATAGAATAGATAAGTGGACGGTGGCACATCCCACGGTGCGGTGACTCCGGCCATGGGGGAGGGGAGCGTGCGTGCAGCCTCGCGGGGGGCCTGACCGTGACCCTGCCCAGACGGAAAGACCACCCACCGTGCACTTCCACGTAGGTACCATTCCGGAGAATGCAAACGTCGGTGCCAGCATGCAGCTAGGTGACTGGGAGGGAGCACACAGGCACGCGAAGACATTTGGGGGTGAGGGCTCCTGCACTGTCTCCAAGGGGGTGATGCTTTCACAGGTGTGTTCATGATCAAAGTGTGTCAGGTTTTGCATCTGTGCAGTTTATTCTGAGTTTATTATGTCAGCTGTGCCTCGTCTAAGCCGTGGGTGTAGATTCAGTCTCGCCAGAAGCGTCGGTGCCTCAGATACGTGCCCAACCCCCTCAGGTGCAGAATGTCAACTCGCCTCTGATGAGGAAGCTGGCGCGCCTCAAGCTCGGCCTGGTGGAGATGGCTCTGGGCATGCTCCAGTTCATCTGGGAGGAGACCCACGGGCAGCAGAGTGAGCAGGGGTCCCTGGAGAAGCTGCTGGCAGAGTATCTGCAGAACACCAGCGACTACACTTCCGTTGGCCTGGTAATTTTGGGGTGCTCTTAGTCACAGGTTCTCTGTGGAGGGGGTGCCGGGCCACAGCGCAGCTAAGGGGCCCCGTTCCAGCAGGAGCCGCCTCCATCGCTGCACGCCTGGCGGTGCAGATTGGCTCCGGGAATCTGAGTGCCTTCCCTGCGGGGACCTCTAGCAGTGGGGGCCTTGCAGACGAAGGGCGTTGTCTCGCCTTTGGAGGGGACTGAATTGGCTAATAAAATCAAGGTTCCGTTATGGGGTGTTTCCTGTATGACCCACAGCTGCCCTTCCCAACTCATGAATTTGCTTTGACTAATTAATTTATATCAATAATTGATGCGTATGCGTGTTAAAGAGCACAGAAGTGGTCTCCGTTTTGGTATTAGAAAAAGAAAAGCGGAGTATTAGAATGTTTTGAAGGAAATGTACATTCTTCCTTTTTGCATTTTCTTAGATTTCATGAAATATGACTCAAATTACTTTACATAACTATCAATGGACCAGAGATGGCCCTAAAACTGATTTGTCAGGGAGCTCTGAATTAGGGTTACATGATGATATGATTATAACCTTATCTAAGGTCATTAATAAGTTATATGAGCAGCTGTCTATGGCCCCCAAACCAGAGCCCCCAAAACCCCCCCGAGCATGCAGCACCCAGTGGGGTGTGGGTATTTTTCAGAGCTTCCAATGTCCCACCCACGGGGACACCAGAGGGAGGGCTCGTTGGGACCCCTGGGCAGGGTGGGCGGTTGCCCTCCCAGGGGTGGCTGTCATGTGTCTGTCGTCTTTTCAAAGCAATGGTTCACGCTGAAGCGCACCCTGGCACACGGGGCACTGGCGCAGCTGGGGAGCCTGCAGCCGCTGAGTGTGGGCTGCGTGGAGATCCGCGCCCGGCTCCTGGGACTGGCCGGGAGGGCCATCCACCTGCTGGCCATGCAAGCCGACCCTGTGCGCCCCGCCTGCTACTGGGAGGAGGGACCCTCGGTAGGTGCTCTGTGCGCCCCGCCTGCTACTGGGAGGAGGAACCCTTCCTTGTAGATGCTCCTGCTTCTACCCCAAGTCTGGTTCACACCTATTGCCCGTGCCTGAAATATACAAGCGTAGTGTTTACACTCCCCTGAGTGTAGCCGAGGAATCGTGTCATCCCCAGTTAACAAGGGCATGGCCCCAGGAAGAGAGGAAAGTGCAGGAGGCAGGCATGAGAGTCGGGGAAACACAAGACTTCCGGGACGGACCTGGGAGGGAACCACAGAGCATCTGTGGGTAGGCAGGGAGGGCAGGCTGGCACGTGGATCAGCCCTCTGCAGCATGGGGCCCACCCCAGTCCAGCCCCAAACTGGCAAGTGTGGAGCAGGTCCCGGCTCCTGGTGTTACCCACAGCAGCGGCTCCGGCTGGCCCACACGGGGACCTGAGGAGCTCAGAAGCTGCAGGAGTGGCCTTCGGTGGGCCTGAGCATGGGGTGTCGTGGCTCCCAAGCCCATGTGCAGTGGGGCAGCCCTGGGCCGCCTTGGCTCCCCTCTATCCCCACCCCCCACAGCCACGGAGGCTGCTGCCTCAGTGTACCCAGGTAGCTCTGAAAAGGGCAGTCAGGACCTTCTTCCCCCTCAGCCCAGGGCCCACCCTTCTCCAGAGCCCCTGCGAGGCTGCCCAGGAGGGCTGAGTCACCTGCAGGAGTGACATGCCCCCTCGGGACCCTCTGACAGTCCCTACAAGCCACACAAGCCTCTGGTAACCTTCTGAAACACCTGTGCAGATGCCAATTCTTCCCCTGGAAGGCACCTGTCCCAGCGGAGAAGCTGGGCTTGTCCCCACGCACCAGCTGGTTAGGAAGACACCCTCAGGGACCAGAGCAGCCGTGGCATGTGCCCAGCTCTACGCCCAGGTCCATCCCAGAAGTCCTGTGTTTCCCGACTCTCATGCCTGCCTCCTACACTTTCCTCTCTTCCTGGGGCCATGCCCTTCTTAACTGGGGATGACACGATTCTTCCGCTACACTCGGGGGAGTTAAACACTTCTCTGTGCAGCCCTGGGTCGGCCCTGAGATGTTGCCTGTGCTGCGCCTTCAGGACCTAGCCCAGGACTTGACGTGCCTCGAGTGAATCGATACAGTTGTGGCTCTCAGTGCAACCAGCCTCTCTCGACCTGCACAGGTAGCAGGTGGCTGTGGAGCAGAAGCCAGGCTCGGCAGGGCCTCCTCTGAGCTGGCGTCCTCCTCTGTGAATGGTGATGAAGGTGCCCCAGCGAGGAGGGGCTGGGGCAGAGCAGGTGTCAGACCCAGGTGGAGCACAGAGGCCTTCCAGGGCCCCCACCCCATGCAGGCCAGGCCTGGCCACGCCTGCTCCTGCCCCCCCGGGTGCTGCCTTCCACTGTCCTTAGATGTGTTGATGTTGTCCAGCTTCTTGAAATCAAAGCTGAAATCGAGGTTTTTCTGGCTTTTTCTTGTATTCAAGGCTGTACCTTTCCTCTAACCCCCATTTCGGTCTCCTAAGTTTTGATAACGGAGGATTGAACCCGTCTAGGGTCACTTGCCGCGCTGTCTGAGGTGCTGTCCGAGATCCTCGTCTGTTGTCTCACGACCCAGCAGATAAAGGAGCGTGGACACAGGCCGAGGCTGGAGCAGAAGTTTAATAAGTGAAGAAGAAAGCTCTCTGCGGTGGAGAGGGGCTGCTATTTTTACTGTTGAATCCAAAAGCTTTATAGGAAACTCCCCTCATCTCTTTGGCTGTTCTTGTGACCTCCCTTATCTGTGCAGCTGCGGGTGTGTCTTAGGAGCATGAGGTTCAGCTTCTCGTTGGTGCAGCTGTGGGTATGTTTTGGATGAGCCCCCCTCGCCCCTCCCACAACCCATGCAGGTTCCCTTGGACCCCACCATGTACATGCCTGGAGGGGAAGCAACTTCCCGGGAGCATGGAGGCCTCTCTGCGGGCCCGCCTGCTCACCAGTGCAGCTGCAGGGCGGCTCTTCCCAGGCTGCTCTCTCTGGGCCCATGGCTGTGACTTTTCAGGCTGTCTCTCCGAGGGCCAGCCATGGCTGTAGGCCTAACTGATTTTTCCTTTCTTCTCCCTCCATTTTCATTCTCTAAGTCCGTTTAAAGTGTCTTCTAGATTCTGTTGACCTTTCTCCTTGGCTGACTTGATGATTGTATCTTGTTTAATTTTAAGGCTTTCTCATGGGTTCATTTTCATTACTGACTTCCAGTTTCATGTCGTGGTGGAAAACACACCCTGAGTGGTCTCGGTCCTGGGGACTCTGCGGTGGCTGCACGTGGCCGCACGTGGCCCAGCCCTGGTCGGTTTTGGTCAATGCTCCTCACACACCTGGACGGCATGTGCCGTCATTAGAGGGACAAGGCCCTGTGTGCATCAGGCGGCTGGCGCTGCACCGCCTCCAGCGTGCTTCCTGGGTTTCACCTGCGCTCAGGTGGCCCACTTTCCAGTCAGGGGCTTGTCAATCACTCCTTCTCCATTTCTCTCAGTGTCTTTTTCATTTTGATGCCTAGTCATTGAGTGCGTACAGATTTCACATTGCGATACCCGTGACCTGAAAAACCAGGGGCTCCCTCTCAACCCACTTGTTCAGGGGCCACCTGGGCTTCCTACCCCCAGGTGGGGGTTTGTTTCCCGGCCAGACCAGGGGCCCCTGGGCCTGTGCATGCCTCAGCTCCAAGAAAGGAGCTTCCGAAGGACGGGAACAAGAGCACCTCGGAATGCTTGGTCCTGCAGGCCCATGTGACTCAGGCCAGCTTCCTGGGGGGCTGCATCTTCACCCTGGCTGCAGCGTCTCCTCACCCAGGCTCAAGGGCCAGGGCCACCCTGCATCAGCTAAGGGCTGGAGGGTTTGGGACAGGGAGAGGCCAGGCTGCGCCTGAGGTGCCCCCCACCTGGGGACTCTGCCGAGTCCTGAGAAGCCCAACTGCCCCGGCCTCCCTGGGTGGACTCTGCCCACGGCAACAAGCAGGAAGCCAGAGGCCCGCCAGCCTGCGGTGTGTATTACAGGTGGGCGCCAAGCTGAGCGACCTCGGGTCTCTGGAGCTGGAAGCAGAGGAAGAGGATGCCACGAAGTCCAGCAGGGACTCGCCAGCCTCCAGGGCGGCCCCTGAGGAGCACGTCAGGAGAGGCGGGGACCTGAAGGTGCGGCTGCCCCTCCTACCCCTCTCGTGGCCTCTCCTGAAGCCCGGCCTGAGCCTGAGCCTTGTGCCCCGCAGAGGAGGATGGTTCTGGCCCAGCGGTACCTGGCGCAGGCTTCGGAGGTGCTGCTGCAGTGCCTACACGTGGCCCTTGGCAGTGGCCTCCTGGACGTCGCAGCAGCCGCCAGCCTGGAGATGGTGGAGTGCGTTGGCGCCCTGGACCCCGTGACTACCTGCCAGTTCCTGGCGCTGTCTCAGGTGTGGCTCTGGCCCGTGCACCTCCAGCCAGGCCCTTCGAGGAGGAGGGAGAACCCTGGCACAAGGGAACTCTCTCTGCAGGTGGTCCCACCCCTGGGATCCAGCTGGGGCCCTCACCTTGGGGACTCCATTAGAGAAGAGGGCCTCAGGCCGGGGTCCTCAAGCAGCGGGAACCCACCGGCCACATAAACTTGTGGCTCAGAGAGAACGTGCATTCATGACCCCAAACCCAAACCCCACATTGGGCAGATACGGGCCAGCAATCACAGGCCAGCAGGGCCCTGTCTGTGTGGTCCTGTGGGGGAACAAGCGTGGCCCCACATGACTCTACAGGTGCCAGGAGGAGCCAGCATCCTGGGGGAGCTGTGCAGGAGAGCCAGCCCACTCCTGCCCCCAGGCTCAGCCACGGCCCACCTTCCGCAGGCTGCAGCCCTCTCCGGCCAGGCCTCGGGCCCCTGGCATGCCTCCCCTGCTCTGTTTCAGAGCTGCTCGGCCTCAGAGACAATGAGGGACGTCCTGCTCGCAGCCGCGGCCAACACCAGCAGCTCCCAGCTGGCAGCCCTGCTGCAGCTCCAGCACCAGCTCCGGCGCCAGGACAGGACCACCACCAGCCTGGGCACCAGTGTGGAGCAGAGGCTGGCTGCTGTGTCCAAGGTAACTGGGCAGGAACGCGACTGAACTTGCCCCCAACCCTGGGGCTCTGCGGACAGACACCACAGCCACACAGTCCCACACCTGAGTGAGGGCAGCCTTGCGCTACCCCGGCTCCTGCGACAGCCTTTTCCCACCCTTCTCCCTGCCCCAGTTGTGCTCGCCTGTGTCACCTCGCCTGTGTCCCCGGGCCTCTTGGAGCCTCAGTGTCCTCCTGGTCCTTGTGGGGCAGTAACAGCCCGCCTGGTGGTGCTGTGAGGTTGGCAAGGTCACTACAAACGCACAGCCCAGCCTGCAGCCGAGAGCTGACCAGCAGGTGGGCCGCAGTGCCCCGAGGGCCTCACGGGGATTGGAGCTGCGTCAGGTCTGAGGCTTCCATCTCGAGAAACATTTGTAGAGCAGGATAGCTATGGCACCTTTTATTTGGATCATCACGTGCGAATGGCAGTATTGAAAGAAGAAAGACTTAAGGACATTTCTCAAATTGTGGGACATGGACAAACGTGACCCGGTGGCGCCCCTTCCTCGGAGGCTGCATGGCTGCCTCCGTGGTCTTCTCACCGGGGTGGACCTGACCAATTATCCCCTCGTCCAGGGCTGTTTGGCAGACAGTGCTTTGCTGGTGAGGGTGGGGTGGGGGCAGCATCCACCACTGGGTGACAGGAGCAGCCCCTGCCATTGTGACATCCGCAGACATCACTGGGAAAACACTGTCCTGACTGGGAACCGGTGACCCCACTTAGAGGGGGGAACCTGGAAAGCTGCCGTCCTTCTGAAGCTGAGAGGATGGAGGGCAGAGGCAAGGGGACTGCAGGCCCAGCCCAGGCCTGAGGACAGGAGAAGGTGGCATAGCCTGGCCCTGCGCCTGGAGGAAGACGCTGGTGCCCATGGCCCTGCCGGAGCTGGGTCCAGGAGGGTGTGCACGAAAGCAGAAATAAAAACAGACTAAGTCAGGCGTCAGCGGGGCACCTGTGGTCTAAGCCGGATGTGAGGAGGTGCTTGTGGTCTAAGCTTGATGTTGGGGGCGCCTGTGGTCTAAGCTGGGTGCAGAGGTGCATGCCTATGGTCCAAGCTGGGTGCGGGGGAGTACATGCCTGTAGCCCTAGCTACTCAGGAGGCTGAGGCAGGAGGATCACTTGAGCCCAGGTGTTCAAGGCTGCAGTGAGCCATGATGGTACCTGTGAATAGCCACTGTCCCCCAGCCTGACCAACACAGTGAGACCCCATCTCAAAAAAAATGGGCCACCCTGGGCAGCACTTACTGGACAGGGTGAGATGCAAGCAGCCAGGCTGGCACCAGGGTACCTGCTGTGAATGAGCTGGGCATGAGAGTCACAGCCCTCCCTCCCCTGTGGCTGTAGACCAGGCAAAGCTCATCCCATTGGAGCTTTGGGGACCAAGGACCCCAGCGTGTGTGACTGATGGCTCCCATGTGTCACCCCTGGGAGCCGGCCTGGGGATGACACATGGGAGCCATCAGTCACCACGATGGGGGTCACCACTCTCAGGTCCCCACCTCCCCCGCCCATGCTGTTGCAGGAATCCTCATGGAAGTGGTGCACCAACTTGTAGCCAGGTACAGACTCACCACAGTCAGGCTGGGGGACATGGGTCACAGCAGGCCGGCAGCATCAAGCCGGTAAATGGCAGAGCCTCATATTTTTAAAGTCATGAGCTATGGAAGCAGTGAGAACTGGCTAAGCTAAGATTCCCACACTGAAAACACCTGCCGCAGTGAGCCAACACTCACTCTCTGCCCGGGGGCCCCTGGATGATTCAGGTGTCAGCTGGGACTGTTGTCAGCAGAGGCTCTGCAGGAAGGAAAAGGAGCAGCCTGGAGCCAAGAGGGGAGAGGCCACCTCACTGCAGCTGGGAGCAGCCCTACAGCCCCCTGGGAACACCCACTGAGAGCAGAGCACCAAGGCACCCTGGGAATGCCCACTGAGAGCAGAGCCCCGAGGCACCCGGGGACACACACCAGGTCCTGGGCCTTAGGGACGCTCCCCTTGAAGCTTCTGGAAAGCAGTGAAGTCTGCTGTGGTTCCGTGGTGCCTGGAGAGGACACAGCCCCCAGGACGTAGTGTCCCTGCAGCGTCCTGCACGTGCTGTCCTAAATGAAGGGCTCGTGCAGGGGCTTCAGAGAACGCGAACATGGCCGAAGGTTGAATCTGTGACAGCGAAGCAAACTGAAGACGGAGCAGGGGCGCTGTGATTCGAAAGCTTGTCCCCCTCGAAACCCGTGTGGAAACGTGAGCCCCATGTGGCAGTGTGGAGGGCTGGGTCCGTCAAGAGGTGACTGGGTCACGAGGGCTCACGAATGGGTCAACCCGCTTGTCGGCTAATAACTGAGCGGATTAATGGTTATCCTGGGAGTGGGGCTGGCGGCTTTGTGAGAAGAGGAGACCTGGGCTAGCAGCTGCCCGCTGTGTGGTGTCTGGGGCCACTGAGGACTCTGCCGAGGCCCCACCAGCAACAAGGCCCTCACCAGATTCAGCCCTTTGACCTTGGACTTCTCAGCCTCCAGAAATGTAAGAAATAATTTCCTTTTCTTTAGAAATTACCCAGTTTCAGATATTCTGTTATAAACAACTAGAAACGGACTGAAACTTGGTGCGAGGAGTGGGATCGCTTACAATAATGAAATTATGGAAGCAGCTTTGGGACCGAGCAGAGGCTGAAGACGTTTGCAGGAGAAGCTTCGCAAACACTGTCTGCAGACAGGTCAGGGTGATTCTGGCGAGGGCCTGCCTGGAAGACAGATAATAAGGGAATGTTTGGAACTTTTTTTTTTTTTGAGATGGAGTCTTGCTCTGTCACCAGGCTGGAGTACAGTGGTGTGATCTCGGCTCACTGCAATCTCCATCTCCTGGGTTCAGGCGATTCTCCTGCCTCCGCCTATGGAGTAGCTGGGACTACAGGCGCATGCCACCACACCTGGCTAATTTTTTGTATTTTAGTAGAGACAGGGTTTTACCATGTTGGCCAGGATGGTCTCGATCTCCTGACCTCATGATCTGCCCGCCTCAGCCTCCCAGAGTGCTGGGATTGCAGGTATGAGCCACCGCGCCCGGCCAAGTTTGGAGCTTGTTAGAGATCTGGTGAGTGGTCGTGACCACAATGCATGGAAGCATGGATGGGAGAGGCCGCGCTGATGAGAGCTCAGATGGGACTGAGGAGTAAGGTGTTAAAACCAGGAATAAAGGTCAGCCTCGTGGACTTGTCATACGTTAGCAAAGGCCGTGGCTGTCGTCGAAGGCTGAACTCTAGAGTGGCAAGAGAGGGCATCTGGCAGAATAAAGACTCACGCAGCAAAGAATCAGGCAGCTGCGGGGCTGTTCACAACCACTACATAAGCTGCAAGAGGGAAAAATAACTCGGAGGTGGAAATTAGCATCAAAAGAAGAGCAGAAGGATGTGGAAGCTCACGGCCTGGCCACCTGAGGAGTCAAAGCTGCATCCAGGAGAGTGGCAGGGCTCTAGACCATTCGCCAAAAGTCAGCCCAGAGAGAGGAGCCGGGTGCTGTTCCTCAGAGACCTTCACTTCTGCCCTCCTGTTGCAGGCCTGGAGGCCACAGAGGGCAGAATTGTTCCGGTGGATGAGCCAGAGGAGCCCTCTACAGGGTCCCCACCCAGGGCCTGCTGGGGACCGTGCTCCCTAAATTCCATGGCAGCCCCAGCAGTGGCTTAGGCAGCTCTGGTGCAGACAGACCCACAGCTCATGAAGGTGTGGACACAGCCTTGGCCATGGCCACGTGGCACAGATCCCACAGGCTTGCAGAGAGCAAGATGGAGGCTTTGCAGCCTCCACCCAGATTTCAAAGGATGCCATTGAAAGCCTGGTTGCCCAGGGATGGAGCAACCAGAGTCAGCCCCACCAGGGCAAAGCCTACCGCACCCATGGGAGCAAGACCCCCACCAGGACCTGAGAGCTGTGGAGCCATGGGCAGCTTGCAACACCCACCACAGGAAGCTTCAGGCACCAGACTCCAACCCGTGAGAGCAGCCATGTGGGCTGCACCCAGCAAAGCCATCGGGGTGGCCCAACCCCCAGCCCGTGTCCAGAAGCAGCAGGTGCCATCGGAAAAGGCCATTCCCTGGCTTTAGGGTGACATCAGCCCTGCGGGGTCCGGGCTTGCTTGGAGTGCGCCACTCCTCTCTTTTTGCCCGTTCCTGTTTTCAAGTGGGAATGTCTCAGGCGGCCCCACCTCTGTATGTCAGAAGAGAACTTGTTTGTATTCCACAGGCTCATAGTTAAGACTCTGAAATTTGGACTTTTGAGTTGCTGCTGGAAGAAGTTAAGGCTTTGGGGCTTTGGGGCTTGTAGGAATGTATTTGTAGAGAGAAAGACACGAATTTTGGGGGCAGAATGCTATGGCTTGAATGTTCCCTCCAAAACTCATGAATGGATTGATCCAATTCATGGTTTTAGATTCCGGGGTTATACTGGGAGAGGGACTGGTGGCTTCACAGAACAGGAGGAGAGACCTGAACTGGCACACTCTGCCCCTTACCACAGGATGCCCTGCGCTGCCCTGGACTCTATGGAGTCCCCACCTGCGAAAAGGCCCTCAGCTGACACCAAAACTGACCAGTGCTGGTCCACATGGAGCCACAGCAGAGTCCCCCAGCACCGAGGCCACTTGGAGTGTGTTCTCCAGCCAAGGTGATGTTAAAGGGGAAATCGGTAACAAAAATGGACCTAAGAGAAACACAGTTGCCTTGAAATTAAACAATGTACTTAACAGTGATCCAATCAGTCAAAGAAATCACCGAGCAATTCAGAAAACACTCTAAACTGACTTACAGAATGAAAATGCTACAAATAAAAACTTAGGTGACTTAGTAAAACGGGTTACTGGAAAAATACAGCCTTGAATACAAGCAGAAATCCAGGAAAAAAAAAACACTTGATTTAAGCTTTGATTTCAAGAAGCTGGACAACAACAATAAATTACATCTAAGAAAAATGAGGACAAATCAATTCATCAGAAACAGCGAAGCTAGACGAGCAGAGGAAATCCAAGGCACAGGTTGGTTCCAAAGAAAAGACCATGAAACGGAGGGAAAAAGAGAAAAGGCGAGTTCTCAGCAGCCGCAGGAAAAAGACCCCCACTGAGCGCCTATGTCGAAGGTTCACAGAGAATGTTCTTTATAGCCTCAGTCCATACAGTTGACACCTGGAATCAAACAGACCAACTCCTCAAAAAACACGGCTCACCAAAGCTCACAGAAGCGTAGAAAATCTTTTCTTTAAAATGTTGCTAAGAGGGAGACCCAGACCCCACTGGCTTCACCAGTAAATTCTTCCAAAAGCAGAAAGAAGAAAAGCCACTTTCAAAACTCATAGCAAGTAGAAATAAAACACAAACTCCCTCTTTTACTCAGAGGCCCAGTGAACCTTGATGCTGGAAACTTCGCAGGGGCATTGCAAGAAAGGAAAAGCTCTCTCGTCAATATTACACAAAAATCCTAACAAAACGTAGCAGTAAGGTCCAGCAGTTATAAAGGGATGCCGCATCAGGGATGCCACGTCAGGATGCCACGTCAGGGATGCCACGTCAGGGTCAAGTGGTTTTCCATGCGGTTTAATATTCAAAGAGCACTCAACGTCAGTGACAATGTTAACAGAGGGAAAAGGAGACAAATCCCAAGGTCATATTGGCAGGTGCAAAAAATGTGTCTTTCAGAATCCAGCATCCACTCATGATTTTTAAAATTAAGATACAAGCAAATGTTCTTAATCCAATAGAGAACATCTATGCCGCCCCCAGCACGCATCATATTAATGTACAGATTGAAACGTTTCCCCCAGAGTGGAAATGCACAGCCTATCAGCTGTATTGAATACAGCACAATAAGAGTCAGAAAAGAAATACAATGTAGAAAGACCCAAGAGGAAATACAGAACTAAGAGACTGAAGAACTCGAAGGCTGTTCCTTGTCTGTGGCCCAGAGGCTCTGCTGTGAAGCCAGCAGTTCTTTCTGTGGCTGAGGATTCACACACGCTCTTTCTCCTTCCGGAGAGCTCTCAACTCGGTTCCCCTGAGCCATTAGCAACATTGTTTTCCACAGAGGTGGCCTGGCACGTGACCCAGAGCTGTGTCCCTTTTGGGGAACTTGGGGCTGTGCCACTCCCCTGTGGCCACGGGAGACGCAGGGTGGGAGCCGTGCAAGGGGAAAATGGCACACCGGACTCCACTGAAATGCAGAAGTTCTGTTCATCAAGAATGCCCTGCCTTGCGAGAGTCGAGGCGCAGCCACAGAGGAGAAGGTACGGACACTCAGCTGCCTGACACACGCATGGATGGAGGGCATGGATCCCTTTTCAGTAAGAAAAGGAGACACTGATGAAAGATGGCACCAGGGTGGACTTTCACAAACTCAGAGATTCGAGTGCCCAGGAAACAATTTGAGTGGCACTCAGGTTCCCTGGTCAGCAGGGAAATGCAAAGCTGAAGGCTGACGCAGCTAACCCGTCACCAACTGGAATGGCCCAGATGGAAAAGGAGAACACGGCCAGTTGGGGTGAGACGGGTGGGGTGGCTGGAGCTCCCTGGGCCTCGTGCCCACCCCTTGGCACAGCAGCTGCTTGGCAGAGTTCTGGCAGAATCGCTGTAGGTGACACCGCACCTGGCTCCGTGCCCGGGAGAAATGTGTCTGTGTGTCCGTGCTTGTCTGCGTGTATGTGCATCTGTGCACCTGTGTGTGTCCATGCTTGTCTGCGTGTGTGCATCTGTGCACACGTGCATCTCTGTCCCTGCTTGTCTGCATGTGTGTGTGCACGTGTCTGTCCGTGCTTGTCTGAGTGTGTGCATCTGTGCATGTGTGTGGGTCTGTGTCCATGCTTGTCTGCGTGTGTGCATCTATGCACGCGTGTGTCTGTGTCCGTGCTTCTCTGTGTACATGCGTGTCTGTGTCCATGCTTGTCTGCGTGTCTGTGCACGCGCATGTGTGTGTCTGTGTCCGTGCTTCTCTGTGTACACGCGTGTCTGTGTCCATGCTTGTCTGCGTGTCTGTGCACGTGCATGTGTGTGTCTGTGTCCGTGCTTGTCTGTGTGAATGTGCGTCTGCAGGCATCCGTGCATCTATACGCATATGTCTCCATGTGTGGTCTGGAGGACACAGGAAAGAGGACGGAGGCAAAGACACAAGTTATGGAGGAGGCGCTGGAACATTTTCCATTTGTTATTTTGGGTCTGGCAAAGATGCACTTCCTGTCATGCAAATCAGGTTTCTAAACATTAACGCGGAGAGAAATGACATTTTGGGGCTGCCAGTGAGTCTCTTGTGCCTCTGCTGCCCCCTGGTGGCAGCCCCAAATCACTTCCAGCAGGCCCCCCCCCGCCCCGCCCCCAAGGGCCCCAGCCCCAGGCAGGCAGGGCACAAATCCCCTGCCATGGCTCTGCAGAAAACCTCTGCCTCGAGATCTCCTGGAAATGATAACAGTACAGCGACGTCCCTGCATCCTAAATGCGTCCACTGATGGCTGTTTTTCACAACACAGGCTTGGCAAAATCTCTGCGTCACTGAGCAGCATTTTAACGTTTTGAATGAGATACCTCCTACCTTTCGGATATTCTTTCTGCACCTCTCACCGGACAGGTAAAGCTGCTCATTCCTGTTGAGGCTGCCCCCACCCCGCTGAGGGCCTTAGAGGGGCAGAGACCCAGCCGTGGGCTGCCCGCACCTCATCCCCATCCCAGGGAGGCCTGGGACTCAGGAACTGGCCAGTCAGTCCTGAGAAGCTGCTGGACAGACACCAGGTACCCCAACTGACACGGGGTGGGGACAGTCCAGGGGTGCAGCACCCCCATCCTGTTCCTCCCGGAGGGAGGTGAAGGGGCACCGCCTGTGACCTGTCACCTTAACAGGGCCTTCGCGTCTGGTCAGGGTGTCCGGACCTGGAGCACTGTTACGGTGGAGCAGAGAGCAGGATAGCTGTCCTCTCCAGCCCCCACTGGCCTGGAGCCAGCCAGCTGTGCCTCTGGCAGTGACCACAGAACCCACTGGCCGTGGCCAAATGCTCAGTGCACGACCCAGCCTATTCTCAGTCCAAGTCCCAGCCGCCCACGCACACCCAGCTGTGCTGTGCCCCTTGAGGTGTACACAGGGAGGGCCCTGCTGGGGTGCGTGGTCTGCAGAAGTGGCCTCACTGGGCCCCTCTGAGGTCCCTGGGGCTGGTGGGCTCCGCGGTGTTTCCTCGGGGCTTGCCTGTGACCCTAGCCCGCATCCTGCCAGCAGGTCCCATCTGTACAGCGCTGCCTATGAGAAACCCAAGTTCATTCCTGTAGCCAAAGGAAAGGTGCAGCATGTGGGAGGTGAGTGGGGCTGCACCGGGCAGGGGCAGTAGCAGGGGCAGGAGCAGGGCTGATGCCTGCCGAGCCTCAGGGCCCCTGCACCCAGGCCCTTTCCTCCCAGAAGCTGAAGGCCCACCAGGGAGCCCTGGCCTGCTGTCCAGGGGGCGTGGCCTCCCCAGCGCTCTGCCCACAGGGATGGAGAGAGCTGTAGAGCCTGTGACATTGGGGAAATAGGCAAAATGCGCATGTGCTTCCCCGGGCCCAGGAGGCCCATCCACTGGCCGTGCAGTGATATGGCTGCCCCTCCATGGCACAGGCCAGGCTCTGGGGGACCCTGCATGGAGGAAGGGGCTTCCATCCGTGCAGCCTTTCTTGCAGGGACAGCAGCCTTTGCCCAGTGCTCACCACACACGGTCCAGCTGCCATCCTCAGCCTGGGCAGTGACAGAGGGTGTGTCCATGTCCCCCAGGCCCCTGCAAGGTGATGCGGCTGGCCGTGAGTCCCACCGCCTTCTCCCACCTACTGGCCTGTGCCCAGGAGTTCCGGAAGCAGATCCAGGCCCAGGTGTACGCAGAGGACCTGCTTCTGAGCACAGACTCGGTGAGGCCCTCCAGGCTCCAAGCCACTCTGCCGGGACCCTGTGCCCCCCGCCCCTGAGAGCCAGAACCCCAGGAAGGTGTGGGCAGGGGTAGGACGCTGGACCAGGCTGCTGAAGGGCTTGAACCACCCTGACACACCGAGGCACTGCCCAACTCCCAGGCCAAGCTCCACGCCAGAGGAGAGCACTTGGGCTCCTTGGCCATGTCTGATCTCTGAAGTACAGAGGGCCCAGCTGTGCTCTTCAGAGCTTAGGGTTGCCAGGGCCCAGCTATCCCTGCAGGCAGGACCCTCTGTGATGCAGGCAGAGGAGATGGGTGGGGGCTGGGGTGTCAGGGTGACCCCCAGTGGATGGGTGAGGTGACCCCCCCGGGGATGGGCAGGTGATCTTCCCAGTGGATGGGTGAGGTGACCCTCCAGGGGATGGGTGAGGTGACCCCCCAGGGGATGGGCAGGTGATCTTCCCAGGGGATGGGTGAGGTGACCCCCAGGGGATGGGTGAGGTGACCCCCCAGGGGATGGGCAGGTGATCTCCCCAGTGGATGGGTGAGGTAACCCTCCAGGGAATGGGTGAGGTGACCCTCCAGGGGATGGGTGAGGTGACCCCCAGGGGATGGGTGAGGTGACCCCTAGGGGATGGGTGAGGTGACCCCCCCCCAGGAGATGGGCAGGTGACCCCCAGGGTATAGGCAGGTGCTGTGGGGCTCTCACTGCTGAGCCGCGTGCCCTGGTCCACCATGTTGGCAGAAGGGGCAGGAGTTCGGCCTTTCCGAAGGGTCCTGGCTTCTCTCAGGGTCTGGGCCATGCACCCTCTCTGCTATGGGGGCCTGTTGTTTGGGTTGAGGTAGGAGCCAGAAGGCCTGCAGGCAGAAGAGGAGGAGACTCCCGTGCACGGTCTCAGCAGCATCCTGGAGGCCCTGGAGGAGCTTCTGCGGCCGCTCTTCCCCATGCTCAGGGTCTCCGAGGCCAGGTACTGGGGACGACACCAAGGCCCAGTCCCAACCACGCTCACAAATGGACGCGTGTGTCCAGTGCTGCGGCCACCCACGTGTGCTTGCTGTGCCTTCTCAGCTGACTTGTTCCAGACTCCGCACCACACACCTGCTCCTGGGAAGACGTCCTGGTTCTGCCTCCATTCCAGCCTGGAGGAGCACCTCCCAGTGCCACTCCCCGAGGCCCCCCCGCCCCTGGCCCAAGCGTGGGGTGGGAGGGCAAGCACCTTCAAGGGGCCGTCGGGCTCCTTTGCTTTTGGGAGGGAAGGAAGGCAGAGGGGATGGGCACCTGGCACCGTTTAGCCTGCTGGTGGGTCAGAGGTGATCTGAAACCCTGCTCGTCCCAGCCCTGCCTCGGCAGGACCATCCCCAGAAGCGAGCATGGGGATGTCTCGTGGTGCTGCTGTCTTAGCTTGAAGCAGGCTGAGCAGGTGTCACTTATATATAGATCTATTCTTAGCAGATGTCATCTCTATCTGTTTCTTAAACCCGAGTATGTGACCTGACTTGCAGAGTGCAGACGCCCGTGCTTGTTGCAGATTCAGGGAAGTCCAAGGGTAAAGACAAGGAGAGGAAACCGTCCACAGGGCCACAGAGTGAGTGCGGTGGGCACTGTGCTCAGCTTGGGGAGCTCGTTCTGCCAGAAGTGGGGTTGGGATCTACCCACCCAGCCGGGAAAGCCAAGGGGGCTCAGAGGCCCAGGAGTCCCACCCCCCATGGCCCCGCAGCCCCTCCCTCTGAGACATCCCTGCAGACGGGGCCCCGGAGGGTTCTGTGCACAGCCTGGATCAGCCCACCCTCCGGGTAGGAGGCTCCGCCAAGCCCCCCGAGAGCACCCGGGAACCCAGCACAGCTGCCCTCTTGTGGGTGGATTGTCAGCCCCGCCACACCACGTGTGCTTGCTAACAAACGGAGGGAAAGGCGTGATGGGGGGGCTGTTCCTGGCCCCATTCCCGGGCGTCTGGAGGAGTTGTCATGGAGTCGAGGCGGGACACCAGCTTTTCCCAGCAGCAAAGTCAGAAGGCGCAGCCCTGCGGCCCCTGGGAGGGGCCTCGTCTTCGGGAGCTGATGTCCCTGCACCTGCACTACCGTTTCCAGACACAGTCCAGCCCGAGGTGGCCGATCAGATCGTCCTGGTCACAGACAGACATCTCCTGGAGCTGCCGCTGGAAGGTCTCTCCGTGTTCCATGAAGGGACATTTTCCTCTGTGTCACGAGAATTTTCTCTCCAAATGTTATGGAATCGCCTCCGTAAAGAAGAGACAGGTAGGAACGGCCCTTAGCCACCTTCATGTGTCATTTTAAAATGGAAAATTTAAATTATTTTTCAGATAAAACAATGTTAGCTCCTATCAAAAGTTAATCATCCAGTGTTGCAGCATTTTTCTAGGTGTTTATTCATTCAAAGATATTTACAGGATATAAATACGCACCAGCCTGGGCAACGTGGTGAGAGTGCGTCTCTGCAGGAAATTTAAAAATCAGCCGGGCACGCACCTGTGGTCCCAGCTACTCAGGAGGCTGAGAGGTGGGAGGATGGCTTGAGCCTGGGAGATGGAGGCTTCAGTGAGCCGAGATGGCACCACTGCACTCCAGCCTGGGCGACAGAGTGAGACCCTGTCAGAGAGAAAAGACAGAAACACTCAAAGGTATTTATAAAGCACCTGCGATGTGCTGGTACCCTTGTGCCAAGCACACAGGGAGGAAGAATTTAACACTGTTCTTGCCCCCACAAATATGTTTCAAAGGAGGGAACCAGATGGGTGGTGAGCAGCCAGCCTCCCAGTGAATCGCTCGGTTAGACGGGGAAAGCAGTGAGGGAGCGTACGGGAGGCCCTGGCCTCAGCCGGGACTCGGGGTGGTGACGCTGGTGACTGAGTGCTGGCTGTGCACACGGGCCCTGTTTGTGAAACTTCCCCAGCCCTGCACCGTGGTGTTGACAGTTTTCTGCATATATGTTGCAGTTCAATATCAAATGAAATTAAAAATAAATAGACTGGACTTTTGCTTCCATCTCAGATGAGGTAACAAGGACCAGATTTGCCCTTCCAGCTGAGACAAGTAAAAACCAGAAAAAAACGCATGATTGAGTGTTTCCAAACGTTGCCGAGCAGGCCGAGCAGGGCGAGGGTCCTTGGAAGATGGGTTACCTGGCGAGCACCACGGCCCACCCAGCTCTTCCTGGGGAGTTTCCGGGTCACGGTACTGGCAGGGGTGGGGGTGGGAAGAGCCCAGGGGTCTCCCCGAGTTGAGGACAGGGAGTTTGGAGTCCAGGGACACAGATGGCCAGAGGTGCAGGGCGGGACACCCGGGAGGAGAGACCTGCCAGGAACGGCTGCTCTGAGAGACGCAGAGTCCTCGGCAGAGAAACAGCCAACGCGTGTGTGCGGCCGGGGACGGGGCAGCTCTGCAGACGGAAAGACATGGAAACACTGACGGCATCTTTAATTTCAAAATCCCTTAAAATATTTTTGAGCCAAAAGTTTAGAGCAAAAGAAAATGATAATAGTGTGGGGTTTTATAACATAAATGTGAAATGAATAACAGCAGTAAGGATTCAAGGGAGGGCATGGCACTCGCAGAGTACTAGGGAGGGCATGGC
>CM052660.1:585987-662096 GCA_028533165.1 Leontopithecus rosalia
GTGTGTGGTCTCTGTGAGCGTGTGTGGTCTCCAGGACTTGTCTGTGTGTGGTCTCTGTGAGCGTGTGTGGTCTCTGTGAGCGTGTGTGGTCTCCAGGACTTGTCTGTGTGTGGTCTCTGTGAGGCTCTCTGTGTGGTCTCTGTGAGCATGTGTGGTCTCTGTGAGCATGTGTGGTCTCTGAGGCTCTGTGTGTGGTCTCTGTGAGCGTGTGTGGTCTCTGTGAGCGTGTGTGGTCTCTGTGAGCATGTGTGGTCTCTGAGGCTCTGTGTGTGGTCTCTGTGAGCGTGTGTCATCTCTGTGAATCTGTGTGTGTGGTCTCTGTGAGTGTGTGTGGTCTCTGTGAGTCTGTGTGTGTGGTCTCTGTGAGCGTGTGTGGTCTCTAAGTCTGTGTGTGTGGTCTCCAGGACTTGAGTGTCTGTGTGTGGTCTCTGTGAGTCTCTGTGTGTGGTCTCTGTGAGCATGTGTGGTCTCTGTGAGTCTCTGTGTGTGGTCTCTGGGACTCAAGGTGGCTCCAAGTGGGTGCTTCTGGACCAGCCTCAGCACTGCTGCATGGACACCAGAACCTTCTGGGATGCTGGCCTGTGAGAAACGCACCACTTGAACCCAGAAGCTATCCGGTGTGTGCTGGGGGGTGTCACGCCAGCCCAGGCAACATCCCCTGCACACACTCAGGGCACCTCAGATGGAACCTTTCAGAACAAGGAGGCTCATGGTGGCAGGGTCTGTGTCAGCAAGCACCACATGGAGCTTCTCGTGAAGAGATGCTTTTCTTTTGTGAGCATTCCTGGTGGGCTGCAGCATCCAGGGGGTCCTGGGGTAAGGGATGTGCCTTCCAGATGGCCCTTCTGGATTTTTGGATATGTCTCTCCCAACTTGGGCAGATGGGTGGGAGCTGGGGGTCGAAGAGTATATTGCTCCATGGGAGGCCATGGGGTCTGCGGAGCTTTCTGGAGACAGGCCCTCCCAACACACATGGACCTCTGACCAGGACCAGGGGAAGGCTCAGGACAGCCCTGAAGGGTGGAAGCGTGAGCCTCGTGTGCCCAGCCAGCGCTCCGGCCCCCCACCACATGGGGCCACATGGGCCTGTTTCTTCAGCCTGAGACCCGAAATGTGAAGGCCAGGGGGCAGCCCCCTCCTGCTGAGGGCAAAAGGAGCTCAGCCACGTGAGGTCAGGGCTGCCTGGAAACCTCGGAGTTTCCTCCGTGTCTGATGGGGAGCAGGGGCAACAGCGCCGTGAGGGGAAGGGTCTGCTGAAGGCCTTCCTGCCCACACTGTGCCCGTGAAGGCCACTCGCCCAGCTTGGTGCCCACCCAAACTCCTGCCGGGTGCCAATGCCAGGCCAGCAATAGCCAAGACAGCTGGGTCAGGACAGGTGGCCCCAAAATGACCCAAAATAGGTCTACGTACCTATTCACAGATAGGGAGTTTTTTAAAGAATAAAGATAACAGGAAATGCTGGAGAAGACACTGATAAACGGACTCTCACACAGTGCTACAGCCCCTTTGGAAAACAGTTTGCCTGATGCTTTAAAGCCACATCCCAGCAATGGCACTTTTGGGCATTTAGCCCAGAGAGCAGGAAATGCACTTCCACACAAACGCACGCACGCGTGTTCATGGCAACCCCATGTCCGTCCACAAGCAAATGGTCAAACTCTGCTCTGTCCACTCAGCAGTGGCGGCAAAGGAACGGTGGCTTCGGCCTGACAGGCCTCCAGGAGTTGGGCCGAGGACAAAGCCAGCATCAGAAGCGTCACAGGCTGCAGCAGGCAGCTTGCACAGCATCTCACAACGGTGGCACTCTGGCGCTGCGCGGAGAGTGTGCCTGGCTCGGGGGCCACCGCCGACCCACCAGTTGTGGGTCTTGATTGTGGCAGCAATGCCAGTCCCCACCTGGGAAAGGGACACCCGTACAACATGGTGAGAACAGGCCACGGAGCCCGCAGTCCACCCACAGCTTGAACCGACCGCACTTCCGGTTTTGCCGTTGCTACAACTGTGCAATGTCCCGGCCGGGGAAGGCCGGGGAGCGGGCGCCAGGCGCGGTGCCCTGTTTCTGCAACTTCCTGTGAATCTGTAATGAATTCGACATAAAGATTTTAAATGTCTACCTTTGATGATACTGAAAGGTTATGTGTGATTCTTTTTTTGTTTGATTTTTCTTTCTTTAATATATACACACACTTGTTCCAGTTTGTGGGGGAAAAAAGCTAACTAATGACCAGAAATAAATTGAAATCAGAGCTGCGCTGGAAATATGGGCTTCCTTCTGTGGAGCTGCTGGCGCTCACCCAAACAAGAAGAATAAAAGCTTCTGGAAATATTTCATCCGCACAGGACCACATTTTTTACCCTACGCTGTGTCCACGCAAGCGAGAAATATTAAACAGTGAGTGCCATTCCATGCATCAAAGGCTTTAAAATAACTTTCTGAATTATGTCCCGGCAACATAACAAATCACATTATCAATTAGCTTCTATAACAGAAGTGGCATTCTGTAATATATTCAAGCAGAAAAAGAATTGCATAGGTGAAATTTATGTAACCCTAAAAACTCTGAGGCAACAGCAGATGCGTTGGAATTTATTGGAGATAATGGGGGACGGAAGGCGGTCTCCAGGGGCACGGCCCTCAGCCTGCAAGGCCCGAGCACGACACAGAAACCGCGCGGGTGGCCGGGCCTGGGACTTGAGGAGATCTCACCCGGCCGGGAGCGTCAGGGGGCCCTCAGGATGGGGGGAGGCAGGGACACTCCTGCACTGCTGACCCCGCTTGGCCAGGGGCCGGGTGAGGATGAGCTCCGTCTTCTCCATGGAAAGTGGCCGGGAACCTGGCCTGGGCCTTCGGGGGAGCATAAGGTGAGGCTGGCTGTGCCCACACTGGGCGCTGTCCCCCCCACCGCCCCAGCTTCCCCACTGCGTGCTGGGGGAGGTGACGTCCTTTCTGCCCCTGTGCTTCCCTCCCACAGGGCCTTGTCCTGCTCGGGCCCTAGATGGGTGGAGCCCAAGCTGCCCCATCTGGTGCCCTCAGTTCTTCCACCCTCTAAAAATGTCCATTTATTAGTTTACAGATTGAAAATGTGCAGAGGTTTAGAACGAGGGTTTCTGAGATGCCCGCCCTTCCTCATGGCCCGCACCCCAAGCCACACCAGCCAGCAGTATTTAAGGGTTCCTTCTGGTTCCCGTCAGCCTCGGTTCCTGCACCGACAGCTCGTGCCATGTCTTCACTAACTCTCTCGGCTTTTCCATTTGGACATCAAGTCACAGTCCTGGTTTAAAGCATCCCTAACCCTGTGACAAGCCCTGGCCAGCACCTCTAAAGGAGCGTGAGTTCCCGGCACCCCAGCTCTGGACGCAGCCTCAGCCCCTCACTGCTCCACCAGAGAGGTGGAGGCGGCCTCTCTGGACAGGGTGGGGCGACGGGGCCCCATCAGGTTTGAGCTGCAGCAGAGTGGGCTGGGGGGGGGGTGGGCACAGTCGGTGCCCCATCCCATACCCACTGGGGGTCACACACGTGGCCTGGAAGGTGAGTCCCGAAGTTCCCACCCAAAAGGCCACGGGAAGGTCAAAGGGCGTGGCCAGCACCCTGCACAAGGTCCTCTTAACCCTCAGGTGCACCTCGAAGCCCCCATCGGCCCCCACCCCACCCTCCTCTCTCGATTGGGCAGCCTCAGCCCCTTCCCTGCAGCCTGGGGGCCTGGCCTGGACGCCCTCAGGTTCATAGAGGTCCCAGGATGTCCTGTGAGCCACGGCCTGGCCATCCTCCCTGGAAACTCGGGGGCTCAGGGTCTCAACTCACAGGCACGGCCGAGAGGGTCTCCAGACAGAGTTGGATGAAGGGGCGAGGCGGGTTAATAAAACTGAAATGTTCACAGACGCTTGTATATAAATTTCGGTTAAGTTGCCTCACCCAAGGTTGGTCTCTAATAGTTTAATTTCTATGTTAAATAATTAAAACTCTATCTTCATTTGCTGTGAACAATTGTTTTCCTTAATGATCTTCCCAGAGGAGCCAGTAATTTTATATCTTGTAAAAATGATTAAATGGCATCATTATCCCATATCTCTGAAATATAACTCAGCAACTTCAGGGAAGGCCATTTGTATTCAATTAATGCTCCCTCGAGTGAGATGTGGGTGTCACCTCACGCCAGCCTCGCCCGGCTGTCCTCTTTTTATGATGACGATGATGAAGATGGAAACAACCAGTTTAATTATCCCGTTTCCAACACAGAAATCCATTTCCAAATCATCTTCACCCTTAAGAACAAAAGGCAGCGGTGGTTCCTGGGAAGGGCAGGTGGAGCAAGAGCCCTGCGTGGGGACAGGGTCTTGGGTACAGGGAGGAGGGAACAGAGCCGAGGGGACAGGGACGTGGGGACAAGGACGTGGGGACAGGGTGAGAGGACCCAGCCAAGGGTTAGACCTGAGGCTGTGGGGCCACTTGGCTGCTCAGCCCTCTCCAGGCTCCCTTCCTGAGTGCAGGGCTGGGCCCTGGGAGCTCCCTGCCCCTCCTTCCTGAACTCAGGGCTCTGCACCCTCTGAGGGATCCCTCACCTCTGTCCTGTTCCCAGGGGTTACCCCCCTGCCCCTCCCCCACAGGCCCCTCTGGCCCCACAGCCTCTCCAGCTGGGCTCCAAGGGGCCTGGATGTAGGTTCCTGGGATGGCCCCACTCGCTGGGCTGACACGCTGACCCCCGACAGCCCATCCCACTGTCCTCGAGTGTCATCAGCACGGCATGGAGGGGCTCCCGCCGTGAGGGTGACTGGAGGGACACGCCCGCCTGGCTACTCATCACCGCACTGGCGGCCAGTGTAATCTAATTGTCTGACATTTTTATCACAATTCATCCGGACCGGAGAGAGAAGGCTAGATTGATACCCCATGCAGTCGGCTAATGGCCCGCACAGCGCTGATGGCCAAATTACAGGGAGCTCTTAAACGTTCTTATTACAGATTTTAATACTTTGTGACAAGAGGCAAGAGGTGGGTTAAGATAATGGGGACGTGGCCGAGCTTTGCCTGCTGCCGGCAGCTGGGGCCCGCCCAGAACTGCTCGTCTTTCTTGCCCTGCCCTGACTCCAGACTGGGTGGGACTGGGGTGCTGGGAGGACTTGGGGTGCTCAACAGCTCGGGCAGAGACCAGGGGCCGGTCCCTGTGAACCATGACCCCAGGAGACCTCATCTTTGGAAGGAGGCTCTCAAGGCCCAGAACCAACCCCTGCGGAGCTGCAGCTGGAGCCCCCAACAGAGGCTGCACCCCACATCCCTGAGGGCAGAAAGCTGGACCCTGGACTGTCCCTTTTACAGGCTTGAGAAGGATTTTTCCTGGGAATCCCAGCCTCAGAATGTCCTGCCTCCTTTGAGGAGCTTGGAGATCCCAGCCCCTAAATACTGGCTGACCTACAACAGGGTGAGGCAGCCCCCACCGCCGCCCTGCAAAATCAGGCCCCACGAGAGGAGGAGCCAAGGTCTTGGGGCCACAGGACTCACTCGGAAGGGAGAGGAGTAGCCCCATCACAAGCAGCTTTGCTCTCTGGGCTGTGAGGGCCCCTCGCCTCCCTTCTCCCCATCACTGAGCCCCAGCCCAGCAGGGACAGGGGCTGAGACTTCCCAGAACACTGTGCCTTTCCTGGGGACCAGTTCTTGCTGATTGAAGAAATAGGAGTCAGAGAGAACCAGGGTCCCTTAGTAACAGATCCCCCCATAACGGCTGGTTCGAGGCCAGCCTCCCAGGGTCCTTTAGAAATCTCACGCCTGTAATCCCAGCACTTTTGGAGGCCAAGGCAGGTGGATCACGAGGTCAAGAGACCGAGACCATCCTGGCCAACATGATGAAACCCCTTCTCTGCTAAAAATACAAAATTAGCAGAGCATGGTGGTGCATACCTGTAATCCCAGCTAGTTGGGAGGCTGAGGCAGGAGAATCCTTGAACTTGAGAGGCAGAGGTTGTAGTGAGCCCAGATCTTGCCACTGCACTCCAGCCTGCTAATAGAGCAAGACTCTGTCAAAAAAAAAAAAAAAACACAGAAATAGACCTCCCATTCCTGGCCAGGTGCACAGCCAGCCACCCTTGCAACACCTGTGGCCATTTTACTAAGTTCTGGGTCAAGGGATGTCCATAAAAGGAAAGGCTTGCTCTTTTTCTTCCTGTCTGCAGGCTGGAACAGAATCTGATGGCTGGAGCTTGGCAGCCCATGTTGCGCGTGAGGCGGAACCTACATGCCGAGGCTGGCACAGCCACAGTTGGAAGGAGCCTGGGTCCTCAGTGCTTTTGGGGTCAGGAGCTTCCCATCCTGTCCAGCTCGCCTCAGACTCTGTAAACACGAGTGAGCAACAGCACTGTCTCTGGTTTTGTTCTCACCAGAGAACCTGATCCTTGGACGCCATGTACCACGCCTGCGGGCTGGGGTCCCAGAAATGCATTTCCCCCTCAAACGTGGAGTCCTTGAGAAAAGGTCTGCATGGGCTTCGAGGGTGGATCCTGGGCCTGCTCCCCAAGGCCGCTGTGATTCCAGAATCACTTCCGGGGTGATGGTGTCGTTCCTGAGGCCATTCTATCTTGCCTCATCCAGGAATTCTGACCCCTGCAAGAGGCCAGGTGGTAGAGAGGAACGAGGGGTACTGTGGGCAGAGGACCAGCCCTCGAGAGCAAGGCTGCAGAGGGGATGGCCCAGCATGAGAAAATTCAGGCTCTGTTCTGGTTACACAGCTTCTCTGGGGAGGCAGAAGGGCCCAGCCACAGCAGAGACTTGAATGTGGAAAGAAGAAACAGGCAGGGCTGTCCCCACCCCCACTGCAGAGAGACGTCCCCACCCTCACCTCAGAGATATGTCCCAGGCTCGGGTGAGGCGTCGTGGGCTCAGGTGAGGTTTTCCAGGCTCTGGTGAGGGGTCGTGGGCTCGGGTGAGGCGTCGTGGGCTCGGGTGAGGGGTCGTGGGCTCGGGTGAGGCGTCGTGGGCTCGGGTGAGGTTTCCGGGGCTCGGGTGAGGCGTACACTGGGGCATCACCTTCCCTTCTGTCCTCTCCCGTGAGCACCGGCACATCACTTGGGCTGGAATCCTGGCGCAGGCCTTAGCCGAGGAGGGGTTTACCGGCTCTGGGTGGTAAAACCCTGCCGACCTGCACTGTGGGACAGGGCGTCGAAGGTGGCTGTGTGGCCTGAGGGGCTGGCAAGGAAGCTGTGGAGCCGCCTGCCCCTGGCATCTGTGTTGGGGATGCCTCTCCCGAGGAGGCCCTGCAGCCCAGTACTCCCCACACTCCACAGGACCCCTGTCCCTGTGGCTCACCATGCAGCATGCTCGAGGGCTACGGCACAAATGGGTCCACAGCTCCCGAGCAGCCAGAAGCCACCCCTCCTCCCGCCGCAGAGGACACTGCCTTCTTCCCAGCCCCTTCTCGTAACTCACTGAGCAAAACC
Source organism: Leontopithecus rosalia (assembly GCA_028533165.1). NCBI lineage: Eukaryota > Metazoa > Chordata > Mammalia > Primates > Cebidae > Leontopithecus > Leontopithecus rosalia. Next base: position 593,413 of record CM052660.1, read on the forward strand.
TGAGGCAACCAGGGCCCAGCACCCAAAATGTCCCTGGTCCTTCCAAGTCCCGTTCTACAATGAACTCCACAGCCACACACTGCCTCACTCCACCCATCTCCATTCAGCTTGTGAGCCACTGTGACCCCAGGCTTCACCCTAGATGTGCCCATCCTGGAATCCCATGCATCAGGGCAGCATGTGTGAGGCCCAGCCACGACTGCAGCCTGATTTCCCAGGGGAAGACGCATAACCCCCACCTCATCCAGCCCAGCCACCTCGACCACCTCTGGGTCACACCATGAATCACGGCTCCTACAGGATTGTTCTGTCACATAACAGTGGTGGGGGACACTGGGGGAGGTGGGAAGGGCCACAGAAGAGAAAAACAACCCAAGACCACGCAGACCCGAGTGGCGCCCGAGCCGTATCCACACGGTTGCAGGAAGAGGAGCCACAGAGCCACATTAAACTGGAATAATTCCACCAGGGTAATGTGTCCAAAGAGTCATCTTGACTAAAAGTATTACATAAGTTTTGTTTCTTACAATGACATGCAGGTATTAAAAGTCTTACGTTTGTTTAAAGTTCGTTTTTTTCTCTTTGTCTTGTAACCTGACCAAGGCCACCAGTTCCAGCCACAGCCACACTTTTCTCTGCACTACAGTTTTAGCAAGAAAAAATCCAGAGCCAAGAACATACTTACAGTATTTTTTCATTTTTTATATTTTTCTTACTTTACCTGAATATAAGAAATAGTTAATATCATTTCTAAAAGCAAAATAGAAAAAAATTCTCACACCAAAAAAAATTTAGTAGAGCTTATTTATAATCTGTTTCACTCTCCCCAAAGGCAGACAAGTTCTATCAACGTGCTTGATCAAAGGAAGATTTCCTATTCATAAAACACACCACTGGCCGGGCGCGGCGGCTCATGCCCATGATCTTGGCACTTTGGGAGGCTGAGGCGGGCGGATCACAAGGTCAGGAGTTAGAGACCAGCCTAACCAACACAGTGAAGCCCAGTCTCTACTAGAAATACAAAAACTAGCTGGGCGTGGTGGCACACGCCCATAATCGCAGCTACTCAGGAGGCTGACGCAGGAGAATCACTTGAACCCAGGAAGTGGAGGTTGCAGTGAGCCGAGATCAGGCCACTGCACTCTAGCATGAGTGACAGGGCAAGACTCTGTCTCAAAAGACAGCAACAAAAGGAACCACACCATTTTACCAGCTTCACCTGAATTCAAGGCGGACTGCGCAGTCCTGGAGGAATGCTGGGGGCGACAGAAGCAGCGGCTGGAGATTCTGCATCGGTGAGTCCTCTGTGCAATTCTGTGGCTTCGCTCGAATTCAGCAGAATAGGATTTTTCTCCTCATGTCCCTGCCTCTCGTGACAATGACAATCTCCCATCGATCCTAATTCCTGAGGAGGCGCTGGTTTGGAAAGGTCCCGTGTTTGAAGGAATGGCTGCCCTGGCACCCAGACACCGAGGCGGCAGCAGGCTCTGACCTCCACATGCGTTCCCACGCCTCCCCGAGGGTGGCAGCTCCCACCTTGGTGTGGGCACAAGCCTAACAGGGAGTTCTGGACGCCCATCTGCTGCCACCACAGAAATCCTGACATGGAGCCACTAGTGCCTGCGCTGCCTGCCCGGCGTGGACCCTCAGGCATCCCAGTGAGAAGGGGGGCTGGCGCGCTGGGAGGCTGAGGGCCCAGGACCGGGCAGGCAAACCCAGGCTGCACACTGGATGGCTCCCAGAGCAGGTCCTGGGCGAGCTCCCTACGGGACCCCAGGAATCCACGGTCGCTGTGGCTCAGAGGCTCCAGCGGGTGGAAAAGAACAAAAAGGTTTACCTGCGGAATGCGAGGGGCAGCCTTGAGAAGGGCCAGCCCACCCAACACAGCACGGCAGACGCTCACGGGAGAAAAAGCGCCACCTCCATGCTGCCGTTCATCCACACGGAGATGCCGTGGCCGCCTCTAGGGTGGCTCAGAAGTTGCTTCGAATCTCCAGGCGTCCTCACAGCAAATCTCAGCAGTGAAATGGCTGCTCACAGTGGTCCTGGGTTTATGGAAAGGGTTCCAGGTGTTTGTATTTGGGGACCAGAAGCCTGCTGGGGTGACCTGATGTCCTGGTGAGACTTGGCCTCTGCGGCTTCACCACCATCATGGGCAGTGTCTTTGGCTGTGACTTCAAACCTGGTCAAACCATGTGTCCCTGGAGAGGGCTGGGAACCAGGGCAAGCTCCCCCTGAACTCAGCGCCAGCACCAAGGGAAGTGTCCAGAACCTACTGTGCCCAAGGTTGGTCCCAGGGCTTCCAGGACTCAGGCAGCACCCGCCCAGTCGGATGAGGCGAGCCCACACTTCCTAAATCACTTATTAATAAAAATAAGACATGTTCACAGAAAAAAGCTGAAGCACAGCACGGATACAATGGAGAAAATGCGGCCTGTGCCCACCGCTCCTCCCTCCAGAGGCGCCCACGGGTTTGTGCCCGGAGGCTCCTCCGGGATTTCCAGTGCATGTTTACGCAGCTAACGATGAAGTGACACATCTGTTTATTTATTATTGTTACCTTTTTGAGATGGAGTCTCGCTCTGTTGCCCAGCCTGGAGTGCAGTGGCGTAATCTCGGCTCACTGCAAACTCTGACTCCAGGATTCAAGTGATTCTCCGTCTTCAGCCTCCTGAGTAGCTGCTATTACAGGTGCCCCACGCCACGTCCAGCTAATTTTTATATTTTTAGTTGAAATGGGTTTGGTATGTTGTCCGGCTGGTCTCGAACTCCTGTCCTCAAGCGATCCGCCCACCCAGGGGACCCTGGGGATGAGGCCCATGCGCACCTCCTCCTGTGCCCTCTCCCGGAGCGGGCGACCCCATCTCCCAGGGAACTTGAAACCCGGTCTCAGGAGCCCTTTGCGCCTGGGAGGCGGGGTTCAGTGCGTTCAGTGCTCCTGGGAGAAGTAGAGCAAGCTGCCTTGCCTGGGCAGGAGAAATCTAGTCGGAAAACATGGATTAATTTAGATTAATTGAGTTCGACTCAGCCAGGGATGGCAGAGGCTGAGACTGACAGGGCCTCTTCCCAGGCTCCCGAGAGCCTGCCCTGTCAGTGCGCCCTGACCTCCCTAACCCCCCAACTGCCTCCACCGGCTCCTGCAGCCCCGCGGCCCTCACTCCTCCCTTGCAGCCCCCGTCTTCCTGTTGGGCTCCTTTGACTCCAAGGCCCAAAGTGTTTCCAGAACCAATCCTCACAGGAAGACTGTGCCCCCTCTAGGGTGGCAGTGTGGGCAGCCTCAGGGTGTGGGACAGGGACCTGCTACCCCAGGCAAGGGGTGCCAGACCCAGCTATGGGGAGAGCTGCAGGCAGCCGGGCCTAAGGGACTCATGCCCAGACCAGGACCCCGGGCAGTGGCTCCCTGCCCCAGCCTTACAGTGGACACTCCCCAGCTCAGCTCAGCTCAGGCGATGTGGTGGGGCTGAGTTTGGTCTACAGAACAAGACCCAGCCCTGTCCCAGAGATGCCGACTCACCCGAAGCCTCTGGCACCAGACTTGCTTCCGACTGCCAGGCCACACAAGCCCTGGTTCCCAAGGGCAGGGCCCCTCTGCTGGGAGCGGAGGCTGGGGAGCACCGCTCCAACCACACATAGTATTTCTGTTAAGCTGACACAGACAGAATGTCTGCGGAGGGGCCGCTCTGCTAGGGGGCTTCACATAGTAGCTGCGTCCCCCAGAAGTCACAGGCCACTCTCCATGAAGGGTGCTCCGTCCTGTAAACCCTCTCATTCGAGATGCCATTGTGAAGGCTCTGGAGATGAGGCCTCGCTGGCCTGGACAACCGGGGATTCCCCACTTTGGGGTCTTCTGAGCGACCTGTACCGGGTTCTGGCGGCAGCCCCTGCTCTCCCACAGCACCCAGGCAGAGGGCAGCCTCACTGGCGCCGCATGGTGACCCAGCACAGGCTCTCAGCCTCCTGTGACACCTGTGACCCTGTGTGGCCACAGTTGCTGCCGGGGCCCCTGCGAGGCCTGCTCCAGCCTGAGCTCTGCCTGCCACTGGGCCAGTCGAGACCAGGATAAATGGACAGTGACACCCTGAGAGCTCAGAGCACCAGGAAGGGCGGGGCTCAGACAGTCCTGAGCTGGACGTCTGGCCAAGTGTGAGTCCACACTTGGCCCCAGTCACACAGACGTGGCTGCGGAGGCCACTAGACACCTGGCAAGGAAGGGGCCCTGAGAGCCTGTGGAGATGCCCATTGTCAGGAGGCATGGGCCGTGGCACCACAGGACCCCTCACTCGCCTGGGGACCCTCACCCACCAGGAAGCCCCTACCGAGTGCCGTGGCCCAGCCTGGAGGGGTGCCAGGAAGCAGCCCCCACCAGGAAGCCCCTACAGAGTGCCGTGGCCCAGCCTGGAGGGGTGCCAGGAAGCAGCCCCCACCGGGAAGCCCCTACAGAGTGCCGTGGCCCAGCCTGGAGGGGTGCCAGGAAGCAGCCCCTCCAGAAGCCCCCACTTGACTGACACTGGTCCAATCTCATCCTCGGATCGCAGCCAAGGCGCCGGAGCAGGCTCCTGACACAAATCTCCGAGAGCTCAGCACTCAATTAGTGCGTGCGCCACGTGGCCAGACACCGAGAGGCCCCGGGAGAGAGCTCATTACACCGGCTGCACATCTGGTGCCCTGGAGCCCTGGGGAATTAGCTTCGGGCGTGATTTACAGCCATGTCTCCTTGTCCTTTCCTGAAGGAGACAAGATTCTTGGGACCCCAGAGAAGAGTGCCTCTGAGGCAATTTGTGGCTGACCCACCGAAGGCGTGGCCCCTCCACATCTGCAGACACAGTGGCCCACCTGCTCCTGGGCAGTCTCCTCCAGTGACTGAGGGCCACTCAGTCACCACCACCCGCCCCCCACTGCCTGGCTCCTGTGTCCACAGGATACACAGGTGGGACGGTGGCTTCTGGCATGGGCTCTGATGTCCTCAAGGGATGGTATTGCCCGGGGGCCACCCTAGCCAGAAGCTGGGGGGGATTGTGTGCTGGGTGCTGCAGGGGCAAAGAGCCTTTCTGGCTCAGCTTGTTAGGGGACTGGGGGACCCAGGTGGCCAAAGATCTTCAGCTGAGGGCCAGGTGCCTCCAGAGGAAGAAGAGCTGCACCCAGCTGCTCCACAGAGCCACCCTCGAGAGCCAGAGGCCCCCTTGGAGGGCCCCTCACCTCTGTGGGCTCCAGCAAGCTCCTCCAGGCATGGGCATCTGGTGTCCTTGTCCCAGGAGCCATGAAGGACCCAGGAGGGGAGGCAGCACTGGTCCCTCAGGGGCTGTGAGATGCCTACGTGGAGACGGGGAGGTCCCAGGCAGTGCACCCCAAGAGGCAGCACAGATGTGAGGTCCTCAGCACCCGGCAGGGAGCCAAGAGGGCCCTGGAGGTGTCTGTCCACCAGCAGGACTGCTGACCCGGGGGGTCCTGAGGACCAGCCTGGAAGGAGACGGAAAATGAGCGATGAACAGGGACGAAACCAGCTGTGCCTGCAGCCCAGAGGCTGAGGCAAGCAGGTGGGTGTCAAGCCAAAGTTACATGGCCAGAAACTTGAGCAGTGCAACCGATGGGGCAGCTCAGCTCGAGACCAAGGAGCTTGGGACGTGCCACCTCCTTTCAGAACCTCACCTGAGAAGTGAGTGAGGATGATGGATTCCATCAGCAGAAGGTGGGGGCAATGGCACAGGGCACCTCCCAGCAGCCAGGGGTCCCAGGGACACATCCCCAAACCATGAACACCAGGGAGGAGAGACGCAGCCTGCCCAGTGTAGACGCTGCACACCCACACGGTTCCTGGGGTCCAGCGTGCGGGTGAAGATGTCCACGGTACGGCTGAGGCTGAGGACAAGCGTCCCCGGAATCCCTCTGCACCAGAGCTCAGACGCCTCACAGGGCCACTGCGGCCTCCAGTGCTGCCTTGGCCGCTGGTCAGAGCTGGCAGTGCTTCAGGAGAAAAAGACCTCTGCCGAAGCATTTTAAAAGAGTGTCCTCCCAATGAGCACAGGGTCCAGATGGCATCTGGGTGTTGAGGGACCCTGTGGTGAGGGCATGCCTGCTGTCCCTGGGACCTCCAGACCTGCTGCCCCTCCTCCCCCAAGCTCCACTGCTCAGAGCCTGGCCCATCTGCACCCAGCACCCCTGGGTGCCCAGATGCCCTCCTGGGAGGATGGGACCTTGTCTCTTGGTGGCACTGTGGGGCCCTCAGAGCCCTCCGTCTGGTTTCTGGCAGGGCAGGGCCACCTCCTAGCACCATCGGCTGCTTCTGGTCATTCCCACCCAGGGGCACGGTGGGGAATCTCTGAATGCCCCTTCCCTGGGGAGCAGGAATACTTGAAACCTCTTTGGCCTGGCCAGAGCCGTTTCTACTGCGCCCACCAGAACCCAAGGCTAAGCCATCGGGGAGACCAGAAGGCCCAGTGTCCAGCCCCTGCCCTACCTTGGGCACTGCTCCCTGCCCCTCGCCCCAGACATCCTGGGATGGAGACTCTGTGGGTGGGAGAAGAGGCTGCAGGGTGTGGAGCTGGGTGGGAGACGCTGCAGGGTCCAGGTGAAGAGCCGTGTGAGAGAAGGCAAGTGGCCTGCAGCATCTCCATCACAAGAAGAAAGGGATGCCCGGGACGACAGAACTCAGTTCGAGGGGAAGAACTGGGCCTACTTTCTGTGCTTTCGATGGGTGCTGCTTCGAGGCTGCTGCATTTACTAAAATAAGTGACTTTGAAAGAACAGGAGCTGGAGGAAAAGCTGGGGCTCAGGATTCAGGGAGCGGCACTGCAAGGTGGGAGGGGCCCGGCCGGTTCAGGCCCAGTGAAGCCAGAGCTTCGGCAAAGCCCGGGGTGGGTGGGGCCCACCCCAAAGGGGCGTTTGGAGTTGCCCTCCAGGTCCACCAGCCCTGCAGGCCAGTGAAGCTGCTCCCTGCCAGGGAGGGTGGGCAGCCTTGGCACCCCTGCCCACTCCCCTTCCCCTGCCCTCTTTCTTAGCCCCCCGAGGGGGGGGCTGTTCCAGATTCCACAGCCTGGCCCACAGCTTTCAGGGAAAGTGTTGGGTGCTCGGACACCCACTGTGGCCCTGGCCCAGCCTCCAGCAAGCATTCACCCTGTCCTGGGCCTCTCAGCATGGGAGAAGCAGCGTCCTCTCCCCAGAGCCTGCTCCTCTACTTTACATTGACCAGTTAGTGTTGGCGAGTGGGCAAGAGGCCACCATAGCCCGGAGGACGGGGCACCTGGACCCCCCACCCGGAGCTGGCCCCCCGGAAGCCACCTGGGCTCTGCATGGACACCCTCCAGCTCATAGCTGGGGCTGTCTGAGCTTGGTCTAAACAGCAAGACCTCGGGCTCTGCTGGGAGGTGCCCTGTGGCTCGGGGAGGTCTGGAGCTATGTCCACAGTGCCTGCTCCTCCCAGCAAGAAGTGGGGTGCGCAGTCCTCCCTCTCCCACCCAAGCCCAGGCTCTAAAAATCCCTCTGAGGCCTGCAGCTGTCTTCATTCCCCCGGCGGCATTAACTCAGTCCTGGAGGTCCCTGCATCCAGCCAGGTGCTGAGAAGGAGGCGACATCAGAAGCACCCACGGATGTCTTCAGCCGGGGGGGCTGGTGCAGAGACGGGCAGCTGTGCTGGGCGGGAGTGTGGGGGCTGCACCGGACCAGGTGGCCAAGAAAGCGTTCCTCAAGCTGAGACCCAGTGGAGGAGGTGAGCCACGTAAAGTGGGGGGAAGAGTGGCCAGGGTGGGTGAGTCTGGGGGCCACGACGGGAGGGCCTGGCAGGTATGGGTTGGAATTAGGTGGTGGCAGGTGGAGGTGGGCCCTCAAGGCCTCTGAAATAAAGCAGGTGAGCACCTGAGGCGGGCAGCGCTGGAGGTGTGTGTGAGAAGGGGCCAGGCTAGGCCAAGCTGAGGACGGAAGTCTCCTCTGCCCACCTAGGCTGTCACTACCCACACCTGTGCAAGTTTCCACTCCAGCCCTCCGAGCTCATGGCCTTTCAGACCTGGCTGGGTCCCTGGTGGGCCCAGTGGGGCCCCAGGGCTGCCTCGCTGGGATCTGCGCCTGCCTCCCAGCTCTTTGCTGCTGCTCCGGCCGGGCTGCCCCAGAGAGCACTGGAGATGCGGGGGAGGCAGGGCCCCTCCCACTGTGCTGGGGGGTGGGGATGGGGTTTTCTCCAGCCCCCGCTTGGGCTCTGGGGGGGCCCTGGTAACCCCCCTCTCCGCGTCCATGGGTGGCCACCACGGAGCGTTCCCTTGGGTCATCTTGGTTTTTTTAGTCTGGGCACAAGGCCGCAGGGAGGCCCGGTCTGTGTCTGGAACGCCTGCTGCAATTGCTTGTCAAGCTTGGAGAGGCTGGAAACTCACTCACTTCAGGGAAAGGGACGAGCAGGGCCTTTGCCAGGGACGACCAGGAGACCCAAGCCCCGGGGGCGCAGTCAGGGCAGCAGCTTAGCAGTTCGCCGAGGGCTGCGCAGGACAAGTCATTTCAGTGTAAAGCAGGGCTCTGTGAACTCCCGTGGCCTGGGCGTCTGAAGGCGAATCCCGGCTCCCTCGGTGTGGAGTCCCTGTGGCCCGCCGGCCCCCTCCCGCCGCACCCCAGCCCCCAATGGATACGGGACCGGGACACCTGGGCCTAGGCCGGCTCTCCTTCCCGGCCCGGGACCCCCGCCCGGCCCCTCCATCGCCCGCTCCACCCCCGCAGACGCCGCGGGGGTGCGGCGCGTTTGCTGCTCGTGACCTGCCGGCTCCCGGGGTCGGGGTTCGGGCCCGCAGCGTTCACGTGGCTCCCCCGGAACAGCCCGGGCGCAGGAGGAGCCCCGCAAATACATGCTGAATGAATAAAACAAATGTGGAGCGGTCTCTGCCAACCCGCGCGCCCTGTTTCTCAGCGCTGAGCGTTGGCGCGGGACGCCGGCGCTTCCTCCGCTGGACGTTTCCTTCCAAGCCAGGAGGTGGCATTCGCGAACTTCTCCGGGCGGCGGAGGCTCTCGGACCTCCCAGGGAGGAGGGGGCGGTGCCTGGGGACGCTGGAGCAAAGGGGCCGCCGGGGGCTGGAGACGGGGCGGGACCCGGAATTGGAGCCAGGAAGCGCCAAAGGTGTAGCCGCTGGGCCCGGCCCGCAGCTCCGGCGGGAGGAGGCAGGAGCGCGCAAGGGGCGCAGGCGGGGAGCCCGGTGGGACTCGGCACCTGCGGAGCGCGCCGAGAAGCGTACGGCTTAGAAGAACCTGGAAAAGGGACCGCCCTTATCCGGCTCTGCTGGCGCCCCCAAACTCGCCAGGCCACCCCCAGTCCCGCGCCCCGGCCCGCCCCATTCCGAGCTCCTGGGCCCTGGAGAGCCGCGCACTCCTCAGCCAGTGAGACGCCAGCCCCTCCCGCGACCCACGCGCTCCCGCGTTAGCTCAGGGAGGACCTAGCGGCGCAGACAGACCCAGGGTTGCCCGGCCCCGGCGCAGCGCCTCCAGGTCTCCGTTTCCTAAGGCCTAAAACGGTGCTAACGACGCCTCCAGCCCGCCCCGCCCCGGGTGTGAGGAGCCAAAGAGCCCGTCCGAGCGCGGCTTTCCTCCAGCCGTCCCGTCGCGTGCGCCTCTCCTAGCCTCGGTTCAGGCCACCCGCGCCCCTCCCGGCCCGCCCAGGGTCTGTTCCGCTGCGCCGAGCGGGGGTTCCAGGGCGAGAGCCGGCCCAGCCCTCAGCCCGCAGCCCCCGCGTCGCCTCTCAGAGCCGAGCTTTGGCCGCGGCGCCGTCGCCTTGGGGTTCTCGTAGGGGCCCGAATCCGGCCCTGGAGGGCCCTTCCTCGCATTTCCTCGGAGGAGCGGGTCGGGCCGGGCGGATGCGCGCTGGGGGTCCCCGAGCCAGGCTCCAAAGGGCCCGAATTCCGGCGGGGCAGCCGCGCCCAACCGAGTCCCAGTCGCAATCGAATCGAGTGCGGACCCTCCGGGGAAGCGAAACCCCCGTGAGCGTGGGGCTGCACCTCCGTTGAGGGGAATCCTACGCCGCGCCGCCGGGCCCCGAGCGCGCACAGCAGAGGCAGGAGCCGCCGCCCAACTGTCCCGGAGTTTGGCCGCAAGTGGCTTAAGCCGCCTCCCGGGAGCGACCGGCAGCGCGGAGCCCCCGCCTCTAACGGCACAAAACGAAAACGGAACCCTAGAGGGGAGCGACCGGCGCGGGCCTGAGGCCTCGGCCCCGAGCCCTGAGCGTCGCCCTCTTCCGCGGCACCGACACCCTGGCGGCCGCGGCGAAACGAGAAAGTCGTTGCTAAGGGACCACCCCCAGGCCCGGGAGAGGCCCGGAGGCGGCTGTCCCGGTGCACACATTCGGGGCGTGGCTCCCCACGGGCGGCGGGTCACAGTCAGCCGTCCCGTGTCCCTGAGTTAATATGAGACGCCCCCCCAGAGGTGGAAGAGGTGGCCGCCTGCGCCGGGGCGGGAGTGGAGTTCCCGCTCGTCCATGGGATGAGCGAGCGGCTCCTGGTTCCGGGAAGGGCACAGGCCCCGCGTGCGCCTCTAAAGCCGCTGCGCTCCCAGCCCTCACCCACGTGAGGCCCTGGACAGATCTCCGCGCTGAGGCTGCCCTGGTCACTGTTCTCCCCGCTAGGGATTCGAGGGAGACCGCCCGTGGGCGAAGTCGTGAGCCCGGGTTACATCCTCGGTAACCCCCAGCGGGGAGACCCCCAAATCCCGGCAGGAGGTGGACGACGGGCAGCGCGTGGGAGTCAGGGCCGCGTGTGTGGCCCCGGGACTCGCCTCCCCGCCCCGCTGCCAACGCCAGCCGCTCGATGGCGAGACCAGAAGATCCGCGCGGGCCTCGCCGGGCTGTGAGGTCCGCGGACTCAGTCCTCTGTGACCCGGACCCGCCAGGAGCGCGTTCCCTGCCAGCGTCCGCGGCCGCCCACACCGACCCCAGCCCCGGAAGGCGGAGAGTCACTAGTGGGGCGCGGGCCGTGGCTCTTCCCGAGTGGGGCGCTCCGAGCGCATGGGCGGAGTCTCAAATCTGCATTCTTTCCGTTCATAAAATATGTTCTCGTATTTTTCCCTGATTTCGCATTAAAACCTTTGCCTAACTAAACTCCCATCCAAGCTGGATTTATTTGGTCCCCAGGGAGATAAATCAGGGGGCAAATTTACAGCCTGGGAGGCACCTGCCGCGCTAATGGGCCCTTCATGGAGTGCGCGGCCTGCGGGGGCGCGCGGGGCGCTGGCCAATGGCCGGACGGGGGGGGCCGCAGCCAATCAGCGCGCGCGCCGCGCCCTCGGGGTGGGGGGGCCCGTTATCAGCGCGTCCGTCCCGCGCGGCGCCGCTCCGACCGGCCCCGGAGCCGCCGCCGCCGCCGCCGCCCGCCCCCCGCATCTGAGCCGCCCGCCTGCGCCCCGCGCCCCGCGCTGCAGCCGACGCCCGCCGGGCCGCGCGCAAACTTCCCGGGCCGGCGGGCAGGGGCGGCGGCGGCGGGGCCCGGATGGGAGCCCGGGCCGGCGGCGGCGGCGCCCATGGACACTAACCGCCCGGGCGCGTTCGTGCTGAGCAGTGCCCCGCTGGCCGCGCTGCACAACATGGCCGAGATGAAGACGTCGCTGTTCCCCTACGCGCTGCAGGGCCCGGCCGGCTTCAAGGCGCCCGCGCTGGGCAGTCTGGGCGCGCAGCTCCCGCTGGGGACCCCGCACGGCATCAGCGACATCCTGGGCCGGCCGGTGAGCGCGGCGGGCGGGGGCCTCCTGGGCGGCCTGCCCCGACTCAACGGGCTCGCCTCGTCCGCCGGCGTCTACTTCGGGCCCGCGGCCGCCGTGGCGCGCGGCTACCCCAAGCCCCTGGCCGAGCTGCCCGGGCGCCCGCCCATCTTCTGGCCCGGCGTGGTGCAGGGCGCGCCCTGGAGAGACCCGCGTCTGGCCGGCTCAGGTGAGTGGCGGGCGCGGGGGTGCGGGCGCGGGGGTGCAGGGGGCGAGGGGGCGGGTGCGCGCGGAGCCGCTGGCCGCTGACCCCCTCCCGTCCGGTCTCCTGCCCTCCTCTCCCTCCGCTGCAGCCCCGGCCGGCGGGGTCCTGGACAAGGACGGGAAGAAGAAGCACTCGCGCCCGACCTTCTCGGGCCAGCAGATCTTCGCGCTGGAGAAAACCTTCGAGCAGACCAAGTACCTGGCGGGCCCGGAGCGCGCGCGTCTCGCCTACTCGCTGGGCATGACCGAGAGCCAGGTGAAGGTGAGCGCGGCCGGGCCGGGAAAGCGGAGCCCGCGTCCTGCGAACGTCCCCAGTCCCGGGCGCCGCTGCCCCGCGGCTGCCTGACCGCCCCGCCCGCCCTGTCCGCCCCCAGGTGTGGTTCCAGAACCGCCGGACCAAGTGGCGCAAGCGGCACGCGGCGGAGATGGCGTCGGCCAAGAAGAAGCAGGACTCGGACGCAGAGAAGCTGAAGGTGGGCGGCTCGGACGCGGAGGACGACGACGAATACAACCGGCCCCTGGACCCCAACTCGGACGACGAGAAAATCTCGCGGCTGCTCAAGAAGCACAAACCCTCGAACTTGGCGCTGGTCAGCCCGTGCGGCGGCGGCGCGGGGGACGCCTTGTGAGGACGCGCGGGGCGGGGGCGAGTTTATTTTTGCAGAAGCCGGCGGCGTCCCCGGGGTGGGGCGCGGGGCGCGGGCCGTGTGTCGGGGCCGAGTCGCTTTGTATCATCAATAAATTATTTAACTGGTCCCGGTTGGAGCCGCGGCTCCGGAGCCTGCACCGCGTGTTTCTTCGTCTCGAACCTGGAGCTCCACTGCCCCGGCTTCGCCCCTGCGGGGCCCGGGCTTCCTTCGGGCGCGCGGCGGCCTCGGGTCCTCCGGGTTCCCCGTGCGGAGGCTGCGGGCCCCTGGCCGGGGCGAGGAGCCATGAAGGCGCGCGGGGCAGGGAAGGGCCCGGCCCGCGGGGAGGAACCAGCGACAGCCGCCGGGAGCCAGCGCCACGGTGCCAGGGACGGAGCGCGCGCCCCGCAGCAGGTACGGCCCGGGTGGATTCACACGTGCTGGCGGGGTCCGGGGTCCGCGAGGGGCGGGTAAGCCGCAGTCCGCCCCGAGTCCCCACAGGACGGTTTTCTTTCTTTGCTTTTTCCGCTTCGGGGCCACGTCCTGGTTGCTGCTGGACACCCGCTCGGCGGAGGCGCTTTGCTCTTAGGATTTTAAAAGTCCCCCTGCCCCGTGGCTGGGATCGCACCTGCCGCCCTGGTGCGATTCCACTCGGCTGGGGGAATCTAGTCTCAACTGCAGTGCCGAGGCCATTCCGCCACCTCCTGCTGGAGTTTTTAGCGGTGAAAGCAGTTTTTTTCAAACTAGGACCGAAAAGAGAAACCTGAACTAATTCTGCCCGCGGAGCGGCGGCGCCTCCAGGGATCACGCGGTGCCAGGGCGCTGGAGACCCCCTGGGCAAGGCCCGCAGCGCACGGCCGGGGGCTCAGGGGATCCGTTTCCTATCCTGAAATGGTGACAGCTCCGCATGGCCGTGACACGGGCCGACAAAACCCGTCCGCCCTCCTGCAGCCTCTGTGGTTGAGGCTGGTCATCGCTGTATCTTAATGGGTGTGACTATTGATTTTTAATTTTTAAAAACTAAAAGCAAATGAAATATTTGCGGTGATACGATTTCTCTCGGAAGGCATTTTTGGAAGCGTTAAAGAGAAATGTAAAACCCTTAAACTTGGTGAGTTTTGTTGGCTCTCGGCAGCTTTCAGCTTTCTTTACAAGGACGCAACTTGGAGGGCAGAAGCAATGCCTTGTTCAGCTCAGCTCGGAGCAGAGGGGCTTCCAGTGGGAGTTCTGAGGAAAGCAAAGCATTTATATAATCCCTTTTTAAATGTTGAGGGATTTAAAATGTTGAGGGTAAATCCCTCATCACAAATGGTTGTTTTTCTTAAGTAATGGCATGGTGTTTTGTGGCAGTTAAGTGATACAGTGAAATTCCAGGGTTTCTAATGAGCTCGATCTCAAATAACAGGGTCTACAGGCTGGCGCGAGTTAGCATCTCAAGGGCGGAGGGCGAAGGGAAAGGAAGAGAAACAGCAACGCGGGACTGTTCACCACGGCCAATTTTATTGCTTAGGAACCAGACCCTCAGAATGACCAACAGCTGAAAGCCGTGGGGCGGACTCCGTGCTGGGACTGTGGCCGCGGAGCCAGCGACCACAGCGGGACACGGACAGACCCGGTCCTTCCGCCAGGAACAAGCTCGGCAGCGGACACCGAATCACTTGCAATGGTAGCGATTAGACAAAAACATCCACCTAACTGCCTTCGCCGGCCAGGAACTCTGTAGTGTTCTAAAGTAAAATCAATAAAACATACATGTGTGTCTCATCAGCAGACTCTCTCATCACCTTTTAATGCTGTACTTAGTGCTAGAAGAAAAATGTTTGCCACAAGGTTATTACGTGGGTTGTCTGTAGCGGAGCATGGAGGAAATGTACAGTTTTGTTTCTCTTTAATATTTTTATATACAGCCCATGTTAAAGCAATTTCTATTGGAAGCAAACTAGGCTATTTCTATTTCTCCCGTGATATTACTGTTGTAATGTAAATACTTGGCACCATGAAACAGTAACAAAAGACAGACGAACGGTTTACAAAATTCTTCAAAGTACACCCAGGCTAGCTATCAACTTCACATTCAGTTGTTAATGTTACACAGAAGAACGGACGGGCTAACGGCCGCGGGCGCAGGCCTGCCGTGGGGCTGGTTCACCCACGGTGGTGAGCCCGCGTGTTCTTTACGCGTTTCTGTGCGGATGGACACACAGCTGAGCCCCCAGACTCCAGTGCTGCCTGCGGATGGGACTCTCTCGTGCATTCATACTGGAAAGTACATTTATACGTTTGGCATACGTTTTGGTAAGATTTATAAATTATTTTTAAAAAGTATATATTTATATATATTTATATATATAAAAATGGAAAGCAGCTGCAGTGTGATTCAAAAACCATGTGACACGGCCCAGAGTCAGCGCCTCAGGAGGGGCATCGGCAGAGACAGACTCCCGGGCGTGCTCGGGGCCACGCTGCCAGCCGGCAGAGGGAGTGCCCGTCTCGGCTTCCCCAGCCCCTGGACGCACCTCCACCTGGCAGAGGGAGTCTCTGGACATGGGGGTCTCCATGCTGGAGAAGCCCCTCCACTGACAATCATTAAAAACTGAAAACTGTGAAGCCTACGGTACAGACCCTCTTGGCTGTCTATTAGAGTTTTGACAACAGGACTGTGACTTATTTTAAAAAAAAACCCAATGTTTCTACTTAATGTCACATGAACAGACACGACAGTGAGGTATGTGAGGCTGCTCCGGAATGGTCCGGAGTCTGAAGCGAAGTGTGGGCTGGTCGTCTAGCAGGTGGCGCTCGGGCGGGTTCTCGATGCAGCTTTGAAGAGTGCGTATTCGGTTCGGCTACAGGGAGGGCTCACGAAGGGTCCTCTCGTGGCGCTGGCATCTCTTCCCTGTCACGGAATTCGTAATTTGTTAAAGGAACAAACGCACCAGGAAAAGCTGTGGAAAAACTGAACTAGGGGGAGGAGTCATATTTACCACCATGTCACTGCACGACACAACACTTGTGCACATGGGCGTGAGGTTTACCTGCCCCGGGCATGATTCGGAAGGCCAGGAACACGGGCTGCAGCGGGAAGAGAGGAGGGGGTCAGCACGGCACACGCAGGACAGCCCAGTACACGCCACTGCCCCCCTGACCCTGCGCCTCACAAGGGCAGCCGTGAACCGGGCCACGAGGAGTCGCTGGCCTGCAGAGGCAGCTCAGTCCTTGTGTGCAGCCATGGCAGAGCAGGAGTGGGGGTGGGGGGGCCCTGTAAATGTGGAACTGGAGCTGGGCCTGCCATGAGGTTTTACAAGCAAGGTGTTATTTCCAGGTTAAAAAATCAGTGGAGAAGCTGATCTAAAAGAATGGCTAAACAGGCCCCAAACGGAGTGGGGAAGGAAGACACTCCCGTCCCCGGCTCTGCTGCACCAGGCAGGTCCGGCGTCTCAGGGTGTGTTTGGGGCTCACAGCTCCAGGCCTCCAACATGGAAGGAGCTAACCCATTTAATTAGGCTGAAAATGAGATGTGATCTGTCTCCCGTCAGAACCCTCCTGTGAGCGCTCTCGAGGAGCAGTCACCTGGATGAACTATCTGTGCCAGTGCTGCCCCACGGCACGCGGCGGGGAGCGCCCTCACCCCTGTGCCTCGGCTGACGGTGAGGCTGCCCCAAGAAAGCCATTAAAACTGCAGCTGCGTGTTTGCAAAGCAGAAACAGTCAGCTGTCAACAACGTTTCTTTACGAATAGTAAAATCACGTGTTCTACTATGACTAGTCATTTCTGCCTTCTTCCTGCTTGCCCACCTAGCTTTTGGTATTTTATTAAAATCAAATAAAAGCAGACCAACTTGGCCTAGTCTGTACAGTCAGACCAAGAAGACCACAGAGCAGGAGAGGAGAGATTGGCCAGCCCCCACCCACCCACCCGCCCGCTGGCCCCAGCTCCCCGGCCCCCACCCGCCCACCTGCCTGCCCCTGGGCCCCAGTCCCCAGGACCCCACCTGCCCACCCGCCAGCCCTCGGGCCCCAGTCCCGGGACCCCACCTGCCCACCTGCCTGCCCCTGGGCCCCAGTCCCCGGCCCCCACTTGCCCACCCACCTGCCCTCGGGCCCCAGTCCCCGGACCCCTGGCCATCCCCAGCCCCTGGACCTGTGTACGTCACCTTGTGGTCTCCCATGCAGACGTTGGGCCCAATGTGGTCATAGGTGACAACCTTCTCCTCGCTCTCTGACTGGAAAGGGGAACAGAGACAGGTGGGTGTGGGGAAATGGGGAGCCCTGGGTCCAGTGGGCAGCTGACCGGCAGGAACATCAGGATTTTGTGGGTGCAGAGAGGTGTGGGGGTCAGCCCCTGCAAATACCTCCTCAGCCTCTGCCTCCCACCCTGCCTGGCTCCAAGAGAGGCCAGCCCATGGACCAAAGGCCCTGGTGGCAGTATCTCTGCACGTTGGCTCTGGCCCTTTCCTCCAGGAGGTATCTACCTGTAGGAGGGGTGGCGTGGGGAGCCCTGGGTGCTGGCCCTGCTCCCCAGCTCCCTCTCCCAGATGTGCTCCTGGGGAGTTGCGGGGAACCCTGTCCACAGCAGTGGGTGCACCCTCAGCTCTCTGCGCAGGTGTACCCCTTGGAAGCAGCCCATCAATTTCCCATTGTCCCACTTATATTTGCTCTAGACTGTTCTATTAACCCAGAACTCAGTGTTCAAATGAGAACAGACACCGAATTCCACACCACTACACACGGCAATCTGTGCACAGTAATTAATGGCTGTGTGTGCGCTTCCCGGCGAGCGCCTGTGTCCTGGGCGCCTCGGGAAGGGACTTGCTGCTGGTCACCACTTGCTCTGACTGGGCTGGAATTTTATATCCGCAGCTGGAGCATCTGAGACTATGGAGTTAAAACTGAATTATCTTTAATGCAGTGGGAAGCTGAAGGTCAGACGTCGTTTCCAGCACGGTCGCCCGCCAGGAAGGATGAAAACAGCCTCCGCACCACACGCATGAGCACCTCCCGGTCTCTCTGGGCAGAGCGGCGGCTCCGCGGAAGTGGGGAAACATTCATCAAACGCAGCGTGGTAATTTACAAAGGCAGCATAAAATTGTGGATTTTCAACTACATAATCTTTGGACAGATAAACAAATTACGGCAGGCACAGGCAGTGCGCGGCACACCTCACTGAACACTCCTCACGGAGGCTCCCAAGCAGCACCGCCCGCGCCCCGAGCCACCTTTGGTGTTTCAGGGATCTGGAGGCAGAACGGAACTTGGTGACGAGGTGACAGCGCGTGTCATGATGGATGAGGCTGTGGAGCATGCCCAGCACCCGTCTGCTTGGCCTGCATGCCTGCTGCCCACTGGGTGGCCCCTCAGGGAGAGCCTGTCCAAACTCCGGCCCCAGGCAGCGCGGGCGGGGGCTGTCAGAGGCCGCCAGCTGTGCCCTGTGAGGCTCCATCCCCATCTGAGCATAAAGTGTCAAGTCCCGAGTCCAGAGAACCGGAGAGGCTGTAAGCGAATGGAATATAGGCTGAAACGCTGCCCTGCTCTGAGCTGGCAGAGCCCTGGCAGGGGCAGCACAGCATGGGGAGGCCACAGCCCTGCCAGCCTCTGCCCTTGGGCACTGCCTGCCAATCACCACACTCGTGACCTGAGACATTTTCCCAGGGATGGCATCTGTGCCTGCATCCCCAGGAGGTTCCTGTCCCTGCTGGCAGCCCTGGGTTCCACACGTCTGATCTGCTCTTAGTGCTGGCAGGTGGGAGTGCCCACCATGTGCCACCAAGGGACTGGTGTGCCCACCAGTGAGCACAGCCAGAGGGTCAGGGGCGTGTCCACAGCCAGGCTCCGGGCCAGGCCCACTCCTAGGCTTTCAGGCTGGCGTACCCACCCCCTACTGCGTGGGAGCAGCTGTGATAGGGTGGCTAGCATGCTTTCCTCAGTGATGGGCACAGGCCCTGACCACAGGCCAGAGGTGCGGCTGTGGCGGAGCTGAGCTGACTGCAGACACCACAAGCTTCTGGCCAAGGGGGTCCCTGCCTCTAGCCCAAGCTCCCACCCGGAAGGCTCCTCCTTACAGCACAGCCAGGGACTGAGTGCAGGCTGTACCCAGGGTGCTCCAGGATGTAGGAAGGAACGGAAAGGAACCCTGCCTGGGGGATGGAGCCATGTGGCGGGGGCCAGCAGGGCATGTCTCAGGGAGCGGGCTGCAGGGGGTCCCTGACCTGCTGAGGTTGCACCTGTACCCAGGGGCTTGCTGTGCCCGGGGTCTGGTCCCATCTGGCACAGGGATGCAGACGGGCAGTGCAGGACAATGGGATCCTCACACAGCTGGTATTGAGGTTGGGGCTAGCAGGGGGCTTCTGTCCCGGCTCTGGGCCTGGGATGGTAAAGATGGGGGCAGAGCCCACCAGGCCGGCAGCAGTGCCACCAGAGTCTCCAGCCTCCTTCCGATTGCCCACTCAAGTCACGGGCAGAGCCCCAGCTCTGGGTTTGGGTATGGCTGTGGTTCCCACACACTCCGCAGGGTCCATTATTATCTGCATTTCACTTTCATTGATGGGGTTGACAAAACCAATTCAGATATTGATTCTTCTGAACACACTCCTTGTCTGTTAAAATGTGGGACTGAAAGATCACAGATTGGCCGGGCATGGTAGCTCCTGCCTGTAGTTCTAGCCCTTCAGGAGGCTGATGTGGGCGAACTGCTTGAGCCCAGGAGTTTGAGACCAGCCTGGCCAACACAGCAAGCAAGACCCTATCTCCCTTTTTGTGAAAAAACAAAAAAACAAAAAACCAACTTTTTATTAAAAAAAAAAAATCACAGGAAATCTGAAAATTTCCCAAGACCCAGGTCATCTCCTGAAAATGTCACCCATTCATTTTTGACTTATCAAGCCTCCAAATGAATCTGGCTCTGATTTACCACTTAGGGAAGCAACTTCAGACGTTTCCACCGTGTTTATGGCCTGAGCTCCCGTGTGCACAGAGCATGCTGACTTCCAAGGATACAACAAGCTACGATTTGAAAACAGCTCCTGCTGACCTCAGGTATGTGTCAAACTCAGGACGCCGGCTGCTCATGACCCAGAAACTCAGCTCTGCCTGCTGCTGCCCTAGCCCCAGTGCTGGTTCGGAGGTGACCCAGTGCTGGGGTGCAGCTCACTGCGGGACGAGGTCAGGGTCCAAACCTGGCAGCATTCCCCGCCCCCCAACCGGGTGCCCCCAC
Source organism: Leontopithecus rosalia (assembly GCA_028533165.1). NCBI lineage: Eukaryota > Metazoa > Chordata > Mammalia > Primates > Cebidae > Leontopithecus > Leontopithecus rosalia. The sequence goes on from CM052660.1 coordinate 613,159, forward strand.
CCCTGGGGCCCCGTCACCAGGGCTGGGTGGGAGCAGACCCAGGGCCGGGGCAGCATGCACTCACCCTCAGCACCAGCTCCTTGGCAGACGGGGACATGAGGATGCGGTCACACCAGGCCGGGCACCGGGTGTTCATGTACTGCTCGCCCTGGCGGGCGTCCTCACTGTACGGGTAGCTGGGGAGACAGGAAGGCAGAAGGTCAGCCGGCCGGCTCGGGCCATCACTATGCCGAGTCTCTCCCAACACACCCTAGAACGGCCAGTGCTACCCGGGGAATAAATACACGTGTGGAAGTTTCTAGAACTGAATTCACAATTTAAGTGCCATATCAAACTTTTTTCTGTGAGAATAAAGTTTAGTCAGCACAGTATCTTGACATCAGCCCTTCCTTTACCGCATGAAACTGTCTATCAAGATTTGGTTTTTGTTATTTTTGAACATGGTCTAAAGTACGACGAAAACCTACATGGAAACAAAATGGCCCGCAGTGTCATCTGGTCCCAGGAGGCTCCCCGTGACCTGGCCGGCTCAGCTTGGCTCAGCCAAAAACACCTCTAAGTGCAGGCGGCCCTGGCGTGTGGCACATGTGTCTCCACCTCGACCAACCTGCGGCCGCTCTAACCTCGAGGAGCATCCAGGTGCTCAGGCTGTGGCCTTGGCTGGTGGCTGCGGTGGAGCGTGACTGTCCCTGACAGTGCCTCCCGGGCCTGCCCATGCCCTCTGAAGGTCTTGGAATGGGGCTGGCCACGTGCCACTAGCTCCAAAGGGAAGCCCTTCACCCACACAGTGAGTACGTCCCGCACTGCCCGGGGTCTGCTGGCTGCGTCTCCGCCACCCACCACCAGCCATGGGGCAGCTCATCCCCACCTTCACACAGAAGAGCAGTCCACACACACATGGACTGATCACTGACCCCCAGCCCTGGAGCCTCGTGGCCGCAGTCCCTGCCACCTGCCCTGTCTGTAGCATGCAGGCACAGTTCCTACTTCTGAACCTGCAGGTTCTCAGGGCCCGGACCCACCATCAGGCTGCAAACCCACTCCCAAATGGGCACTGCATCTGGGACTGCACTGAAGTGATAATGAATTCCACGTGGACTGAATGGACCCTGGAACCCCACGGCTGAGCTCAGCCACCCACCCCTGACTGAACAGACCCTGGGATCCGTGGCTGAGCTCGGCCACCCGCCCCTGACTGAACAGACCCTGGGATCCGTGGCTGAGCTCGGCCACCCGCCCCTGACTGAACAGACCCTGGGATCCTGTGGCTGAGCTCGGCCACCTGCCCCTGACTGAACAGACCCTGGGATCCGTGGCTGAGCTTGGCCATCTGCCCCTGACTGAACAGACCCTGGGATCCGTGGCTGAGCTCGGCCACCTGCTCCTGACTGAACAGACCCTGGGATCCATGGCTGAGCTCGGCCACCCACCCCTGACTGAACAGACCCTGCGATCCTGTGGCTGAGCTTGGCCACCCGCCCCTGACTGAACAGACCCTGGGATCCGTGGCTGAGCTTGGCCACCTGCCCCTGACTGAACAGATCCTGGGATCCCGTGGCTGAGCTTGGCCACCTGTCCCTCAGTGTAGCGTCTCTGCTTCCTCTCAACATCTCCGTGGCCTTCACCAGAGTCTCAAGAGTTTTTTGTTAATTTCAAATATACAGCACCTCTTGTGACTGGGATCTGATTCTCTGTGAAATTACCCTGTTGGCTGTGATTGGGTTTCAGATCCATCCTGGCACCTCAGCTGTGGATTCTGCTGCCCCTCCCATGCTCCTGGACCACGTCCACGGGGGGCCTGTAAACAGCTGGCGACCGGGAGCTCCCCACCCCACCAAGCTCCAGTGGGAGCAACACTCAGGCTGTGGCTTCGACCAGGCCTTGGGCAGAGAATCATGACTTGGTTAGAAAGAAAATCTGCGTCGCGCCTACGCGTAATGCATGTTTCTGAAGAGTACAGATGTGGAACAGCTGCACGTTTTTCAGGAGAAGCAGCGGCCCCGGGGCCTGTCCCATTTCACACGTTTGAGATGCCGGCCACCTTGTTCCGGAGCTTCTCGGCTGATCCCAACCGTGGACACAAATGCAAACTGGATGCAGGTGGGGGCCTGACCTGGACACGTGTCCACGGCACACACGAGGCCCGGCCACTCCCTGCCAGGGACCCACGGGGGGACAGGCAGCTCCAGGGGCAGTGTGGCCCTTGTGAGTGTGGAGTCGGGATGGCACAGGTGGGCCTGAGTTCCAAGGATGGCAGCTGTGCTGAGGCATGCTCCATCCGGGCAGCCCCTGTCCGGGCCAAAGGTCAGGGTGAAGTGACTGCAGGGCTTCTGCAGTGAGGCCCGGATGGTCTGCACGGGTGGGATCTGCTGTCTCCCCAGGCAGCTGTGCCGGAGCTGGATAGCCCTGGCTGTGGGAAGGCAGTGGCATGTGTGTGCTGAGAAACTGCAGCCTCCACTGTCCCTGCCAGCACAACGCAGGATGTGCCCGTGAGCCCAGAACCCGCTTCGCCTGCCGCTCTCCGCCACCAGAGGTGCTTCCAAGACCACCGCCTCGGCATCCTGCGGTGGAAGGCAGGCCCTTGCTGGCCAGAAGCATTTCCACAGGCCGCTGGGGCCCCACAGTCACCACAGGGCCTGGTGAGGCAACCACGCTGCCCCAAAAGAGCCCACGAGCAGCTTAAACTAAGCAGTGCTGGGAGATGCCAGTGCGGAAAGAAACTTCCAGAAGCCTCATCTCGTGCCCTTCACATGAGTGACGTCTCCACTGCAGACACTCCCATGGCGAGTCAGGTCTGGGCATCTCACCTGAGGTGGCAGCATGAGCCTGCAGGGCCCGGCAGGGGTGCACCGGGGGCCGCAGTTCAGCGCAAATGCTGAGTTCTAGGATTGATGCAGCACAAGAAGGCGACTTCTAAGTCAGAAGCTGGAGCAGAGCCGGTTCTCCCTCCCCATGCAGCCCACAGAGCCTGAAGAGCCAGTGCTGCCTGACGCCCCTTCAGGGCACGGAGAGAAACCGGGGTGCGGCAGGAGGTCCAGCCACCCTCCATCCACAGGGACAGTGTCTGGCAGGCTCAGAGAGACTGGGCTGCTGGGAAGAGCAGAGAGAACAGGGACGCTGAGTGGCAGCAGCCTCCTCCACCCATCTGCTCCAGGAGGACTGGGCTGCGTGTCTCTGGCCCCATAGGGCTGCCCTGGGAGTTTTCACAGATGACAGAAGGAAGAAGCCTGGATGAGGGGTATCCTGCCTGGCTGTCGGGGCCAGCACCCTCAATCCACAGCCAGAGGTGCTCCCTGTGGCCCCCAACACCCAGGGATAGATGCAGGAGGGGCTGGTTCCAGCTGGATCTGGGAAAGGCCAGTGTGGACTGCACACTGCTGCTGTACCCACAGGTGGGAGGCGCTGGCGAGGCTACACTGTGGAGCTGTAGGACACGGGGACTGGGTGCTGCCCACCAGCAAGTGATGCAGGAGTGCTGGTCACGTGGGCTTATCTGAAAGCACACCTGCCAGGCAGGTAGGGACACAGGACAGGGGCATACCTATCCCTTACAGTGTGGGAGCAGCTGTGATAGGGTGGACAATTGGTCACCTGTGCTCCCCTGCAGCCTCTGCCTTTCCTCTTTGCCCCCTCTCCTCCCCTTAGGGTATGGGCAGAGGCGCCTGTGCACCTGTGCTCTCCCGAAGGCTCCGGTCTTCCTCTCTGCCCCTCTCTCCTCCTGTAGGGTGCGGGCAGTGGCTCCTGTAGGCTACACGGCTGAGTTTGCTGTGGCCAGGCTGACTGGCCCTGCTGACAAGGGGGGCCAGTTTGATCTGCTCAGCTTTAGGGCCTGAGCAGCCTGGGCTGGGCACGTAGGGTTGCCACTGGTCCCAGAAGCTGACAGCAGACGGAGAACAAAGCCTGGTTACATCGCAGTCTCGGGGCAGGGCCGATGGCACGGGGCAGACCAGCAGGCCTGGGAAAGCCCCGAAGGCGTGCTGGGCGGGGCCACAGCTTCACCACCGCGCTGGACGCCCTGAACCACCAGCTCCCAAACCGTGCTCAGAGGAAGGAGCAGGAGCGCAGCCCCACTTATCCAGGTGGGCGTCAGGGTGAAAGCCGCTCCTCTGACTCCTGCCGGGTAGTATGTTGACCGTCATCATGCTGCTCTTGTGTATGAGAAGCAGGAGGGTTTAGCGCACTACAGAGGAAACAGCTCTGAGCAGGCCCGCCACGGTCAGCACCGCATCAAAGCCACTCTGCATCCTGGGCAGCCTGCGGGCGCCACCACAATGGTGGCTTCAGAAACCCACTTCCAAACACAACAGCTCCACTGAAATCCCTGTAAAAGGAAAAAGCCCCGAGACCAAAGAAAAGGAACCAACCAATTATGGCTTTGGCAACACTGAAGCTCCCTAGGGGAGAATGAAGCACAGACGCCTTCCCAGAGGGTCCAGGGGGGACCAGTGCGGGCTCACACCTGTCACCCCAGCACTTTGAGAGGCTGAGGCGGGAGGCTCGCTTGAGCCCAGGAGTTTGAGACCAGCTTGGACGACATAGTGAGACTCCATCTCTATACAAAACGAAAAAATTAGCCAGGCATGGTGGTGTACACGGGTAGTCCCAGCTACTTGGGAGGTTTAGCAGGGAAGATTGCCTGAGCCCACAAGATGGGGCTGCAGTGAGCCAAGATCAGCACTGCACTCCAGCCTGGGCAAGAGGGGGAGGCTGTCCCAGGCACTTCCCTCACCCACGTCTCCAGGGTCAAAGCTGTCAGGGTGACCAGGGCCCTTGGCAGGCCTCTTCCGTGGGATGGGTCCCCTAACTGTTCTACCCCTTGGCATAGGTCCAACAGTGTGCAGGGGCCACCGGTAGCCAGGGTTCCTCAGCACCAGGCAGACGGGCAGCCTTGCTTCCTACTGAGCACCCACCTTGCAGGCAGTGGAGCTCATTTTGCTAGATAATTATTACACTATAAATGCACATCTAAAGACAGGAGAACATAAATTACGGACCACACAGTCTGTACGGGACTCCCTAATCCCTAATTTTACAATATATGTGTCTGCTAAAGAGAGAGACCTCTGGCTGGACTCGTCTGGGCAGCTCATTCCTGTGTGGTGTGTATTTTTGTCTTTTTCAAAAGCTAAAACTTGATCTTGCTCAGTAATTGCTTTGGTCAATGGAAACACCCCTTTCTCACCGCTGAGTCAATCTTTCTTTGGGACGGGGTGATCTTTCCCATTTGACTTCCTCTGAGTATGATAAAAAACTTTGCAAAGTTTTGATGGGTAGTGACAGAACTTCTAAATTTTCCCATTTATTTCAGTCAACTTAACTTCTTGGCACACACAAGGCCAAGTGCATGTGGGAAGTGGGTGCTTATTCACCATACCTGCGCTAGTCCCAGCCCAGAAGCCTCTGCCGAGGAAGGCAGTGGGAGGGGATTCCAGGACTGCAGCAGAGGCTCCCGCCTGCATCGATGGCACCCATGGAGTCCCAGGGCCTTCTCTCCGCCTGTACGACCCGGTTTTCAACTCACGTGCAGAGCTGTGCATGATGGCAGGTCTCTGCTGGCAGCTACTGTGGCCTCCATGTCAGTGCTGGGTCTCAGTCCCACTCCTTGTGGGCACTGGGGCTACTTCCAGGTTTTGGCCAGTTCTGGAGTTGGTGTGTGGCCCCTGTGGGTCCCTGGACCCTCGGCGGCCTGCAAGGTGAGCTCTACATTCACGAGGACACGAAGGCAATATTCACTGATTTCACGGAGCTGGGGTTGCACAGATGTGGCAAATGCTGCCCAGAGTGGTAAAGTCTCTGGCGCCTGTGTGGGAAGCAGACAGCAGCCGGGACGGGCCGTGCTGGGCAGGGTCTCTCAGGGTCAATCCCTCAGCACTAAACAAAAAGCTCCCTTGGCTTCTGAGTGAAGCAGGAGAAGTGACTCAGGCCTGGGTGGGATGAGACAGGGCCTCCAGGGAGCCCTCTGCCTGGCGGGACGTGGCTCTCATCTCTCAGGGAGCACGTCCGTGTCTGAGTCGTCAGCCAAAGCAGCTGCTCATTTTCGCGGACACCGTATTTTGCCAGAAGGATTGACAGGCTTTGTTCAGTCGGTGGCTCACGGGCATTTTCTCACGTGGGCGGACGAGCCTGCCTCCACCAGCAGCAGCTCACGCCATTTGCGGCCAATGACAAAATTGCCACTTTCAAGAAGACCCCAGGTGCTGGAAGACGCACTCCTCCCAGAGGCTGGTGCCGTCCCCACCACAGAGACTCCTCTGCTGAGCTCCGCGGTTCTGAGGGAGGCGCCGCCTGCCCTGCCCACATCGAGACTCCTGCACGCTGGGCAGCCAGGATTTCCTGGGGACCCGTGTGTGCGGCCGTCAGAGCATGCCCTGGCAGGAGGTGCCATCCCTGTGCGCAGAGCCACAGTCTCACGCGTGACTGTGTTCCTAGGGACACCCGTTCTCAACGTCAGCACGGAGGAGAGGAACCCGCCACCCTCGGGCGGCAGCTGCGGCGCCTGCGGGCGAGGCCACCTTGCTTCAGACTCTCCCCCCACCTATGAGGCCAAACTTCAGCAAATTTCTAGAAGGTGTGAAATATCGCCACTCTTCTCACTAATTATTTTTTGTTTGGATAACAGGTATTTTTTCCACAAAAATGTTACTTACGTAATCATGTAATGAGTTTGTTACTGTTATTTTTTAAATGAACTAATATTTAAGAACGGATGGCAGTGGCCAGTGGATGGAGCCCACCTGGACTGAAGCTCTCAGGGTCCTCATTAGCTGGAAGAGGGACGTGGCCAGAGCCCACTAGGGTGGCCAGTGAGGCTCTGTGGAGCCTGTCCCCAGGGCCGTTTCAATGGTGGGACCTGGTTTTCCTCTTAAGAAATAGAATGATGTAGTCTCTTCACTACGTAAGGAGTCCACAGACACTTCGCTCCTGTGTAACGGGAACCCCCAGGCAGTGGTCGTGACACAGTTCCGGTCCTTCACACGCACAGCGTTGTGTCCTCTACATGCACACGTCCACACACAGGGAGAGCCAGCCCCAGTGGGCCACCCACAGCACCAAGTCCTCCGAGGAAAAATTGCAGTGCCCCCCATATTCCGGAAGCTGCCACAGGAGCCACCTGATGGCCAGCGGCACGCCCAGGTCCCCACTGCGGCGACTTGGGAGCACTGGGCTCTCTGGCTGCAGAGCGGTTGTCCTGGGGGGTGGGTACTGTCTGCAGGCCTGGGCCTGAAGGCTCAGCCTGGCCAGGAGACAGTGCTACCCTACGGGGACGCTGAGGCCGAGAGGGGTGAGCGACGTGCCCAACTCTGCAGTGTCAGGGGCAGGACCGGGACTCTGGTTGCAGAGGCACTGCCCTCACCGGCCCTGTGCCACGTGAGGTTTGGTGAGAAACGCGGACGCCTGAAAATGCTGTGCTCACGCCAGTGGGGCGGCTGCTGAGGGCCGTCCTTAGAGTTCATCTCGTCATCTTAGAGTTCATGACAGTGAATTCTCAAAGTTAAACTGAAATTATAAATTCACTTCTAGCTAGGATGTGCAAAAAGGCAGCAGCCCTGTGCTGCCGCTGGGGTCCAAACCGCTGCCACCTGAGCCCAGGGCTGCACCGTGAGGGGTGGGGGCAGCAGGGCTGCTGCTGGGACGCAGACCACATTTCCTGCCCTGAGGGCCCTGGGCAGATCACTGCTGGGTGAAGAAAGTCAGCCCTCGACCTGCTCAGTGCTAAGAGCTGAGGCCGCCTTACCCCGATTCTGCTCAGAGCCGCCTGGTTTCCAGAGAGCAGCGTGGGTAGGACACATCCCAGCTGTCACAGGTCCCTTGTCCCCCAGTAATTCTAAGCACACATGTGGAGATTTAACATGTTACACCACTGGAAATTTTGCATGGCATTAAAGGCCTTGGGGAGGCTGTATCCTGGGCGCCATCCCAGGCCAGAGGCACCATCTTAACAGGACAGGGTCTTGCCTGGGAGAGGTTTTCATGGGGAGGCCAGCCTCCTTCCCACCTGCTCACCCTCCTGCTCCTGACCACCTGAAACCAGTCGCTTTTGTGGCTGTCCCTAAAGAAGGTGCTATGAAGAGCCGTGCTTTCAGTTAAGGACAAAAACTGAGAGCTATACAAACGAAATACGAGCACCTTTTCCAGCAAAATGACAGACAGCATTCAGTTACAATCCATTCAGAGCAGAGTTCTATTTGTCCATGGGATCAGTGACAAAAACCTTTGCAGGAGAAGACCCTGCTGGTCTTCAGACCCACCTGCCAGTGACATGTCTCCCGGGTGCCACTCCATCAGTGTGCACACCAATGCCCCAGGTGACCACTTTCCCGGTGCTTTGCACTAGGAACCCCATCCCCTCCCGGGGCCAGCAGGTGACCAGGCTCCCGGTGCTCTGCACTAGGAACTCCATCCCCTTCTGGGGCCAGCAGGTGCAGGCTCTGCCATTGAGTGCCCACTGCCTGCGGAAGGGGCCTTCCCTGCGATGCTGACAAGGGGCCTCAAGCCACTCCAAGGCAGTGAGCTCACCTCTGCCCAAAACTGGGGTGGGGACTGGGTGGCAGTGACCGGAAGATGTACCCAGCTGCTCGGCCAGTATGAATGCATTCACTCAAATGACAGCAAAACTATGAAACAATTCTGAAAACCTGGAGCCACGGTGGGAAGGAGACGCTGCCAGACCAGCAGGTGCAGTGGCGGCTTCGCTCCTGGCTTCTGAGGAGCTGAGGCAGACACAGGCCTCAGGGGCCAGGCCGTGGCAAAGATGCCCCCCACTGTCTCAGAGCCCTGGCGGCCTTTGGGAAAGCACAGGAAGACCAGTGTGTCCTGACAGGTGTAGAACTGGAAGGGGGTAGAGTGTGAGGCGGTGGGTGGACCAGCCTGGCACACAGGGGCACTCGGAACCCCCCAGCGGGGCAGAAGCAGTGGGAAAGCTGAAGCCGATCTCACACAGGCAAATGCTGAAGAGCAAGCCCACAGCCAGCGTGGGTGCCCTGGGGAAGCTGAGGGTGAGGGGTCCGCAGGGCCTGTGTGTTACGATCTTTCTGGCATGCCAGTGGGTGCGAGGGGCTCTCTGAGGTCCTGTGTGTCCAGCAGTCAGACTTCAGACCCAAGTGGTAAGGATGAGCCCTCCAAGAGGAAGGGTGTGGGCCTGAGATCGCCTAGGGCTTCCCGTGCCCCCTGTAGGATGATGCTGGTGCCTGGCAGGGAGCCTCGGTGGCTCTGCAGAACAGGAAGAGGCTCAGACGCCGGAGGCCAGGGCCACCACTGCCTTCGGAGGCTCCTCCGACCTGTCCGAAAACCTCCCCTGGACACGAAAGTACTCGCACTTTCCAGGCTCAGCCCTCAGCACTGGGAAGTCTGTGTCCCCACGCTCTCCCAGGCTGGGTCCTCAGGCACCCAACCCTGCTCCCGGGTGAGAGGCAAATTCCAGGTCTGCCAGTGGAAGTCCTCTGGGGCTTCTAACAATGAGAACTGCTCTGTGCCAGCAAATCTGCATAGAAAGTGCAACCATGCACACCACACACCCACACCTGTGTGATCCACACCTATGTACTCACCATGCACACACCCCACACCTGACCCACACCCACGCACTCACCATGTACATCCCACACACACACACACACACACCTGTGATCCACACCTGTGTACTCACCATGCACACCCCCCCACACCCACACCTGTGATCCACACCTGCATACTCCCCATGCATACCGCACACACCCATACCTGTGTGATCCACACCTGCACACTCACCAGGCATGCCCCATGCACACACACCTGTGCACTCACCAAGCACAATCCACACACAGGCACAGAAGTCCTCACCCCTGCACATCCGCACCAGGTCTGCACACGTACCAGGATACCCATGCAACACTTGCACTTCAAACCCAGGCATGCACACACACACATACACGCCTTAAACACAGCCACGCCCATGTGGACATATTGCATTAAGAGGCCCTGATATTCCCAGAAAGACTCATAACACAGGCCCTGGGAATCTCTAGCGTGCAACTCTGATACAGCCATATTTGGCATATTGGGAAAACCTTTTTTGAAAAAAGACAATGGAATTATTTATTACTCTCAGATGGTTGCTTTCTTCAGGCTACAAAAAGAGCAGGAGAAGGTGCAGTCTGCACACAAGTGCGGGACACACACGTGCACACACGCACACATGTGCACACACGGACACGTGCACACACATGGACATAACACACGGACACACGAACACGAACTCACATGGACACGTGCACACACTGACACGTGCATACATGAATACAGCACATATGCACACAGGGACAACACGGGTGCACAGACACACATGTGCACCCACGGACATAATACACGTGCACATACAAACACGCACACATGGACACAACACACATGCACACTGATACACAACACATGCACACATGGACACAACACACGTGCACATGCACAGACAACACACATGGACACAACATACATGCACACTGACACAATACATGTGCACCCACACAACACCAAGTTGCACACACACATGAACACAACATCCATGTGCAGACAACACACATGGGCACACATTAACATGTCTACACACACCAACATGTGCACATAGACAACACGTGCACAGACAACACAAACGTACAGACATGTAAACACAGACAACATGCACACACAGACACACGTGTACACACAGATATGGTGCATACAGAATGCACACTCATGCCAACACATTGGCACACAGAGACACGCAGATGCACCAGAGGGGGCAGGGGAAGATGCCGCCTTCCTGGCCGGGTTCATCCAGGAAACAGCACATTCCTTACCTGGGTGGGAACGAGATGTCCAGTTCATACAGTCTGTCCTTAAAGACAGACAACTCCTTGTCAAACTCCAAGAGCTAAAGGAAAGAGCAGAAAATAAAGTCACATGGGATCTCCTCACTGGGGGCAAGCGTGTCTGTGTGCAGCTGGGATGCTCGGATGCTTGGTGTGACACACAGGAAGCTCTCGGCCCTTCCTAGAGCTGTCACGTCTGTCACCAGAAAGCTCTGTGGTGCCAGCGGGCTCTGGTGTCCACTGCCTCTGCTGCAGACAGTGGGACCTGCACCGCCCATTCCTGATGTGCCCTGCTCACCCAGAGACCTTTCTCTGTTGGGGACACCAGAGAAGCACTCACAGACTCGGGCACCACTGTGGCAACCCCACAGCAGCCTCTCTTGGGCTCTCATCCTGGGGCTGGCTCCCTCAGCAGAAGGAACCATGTCAAGTAAAGAGGAGAGTAAGCAAAGTCAGCTTGGTGAGAACAGGTCACGGAAAATGGCCCCAAGGTGCACACTGATGAGATTCTGAGGGCAAAATGTTCATTCCCACATGCAGCGGGCAGCAAACGGCTTTGCCCCCAAGACTCTTCCAAAACAAGCCCCAGACGGGACCGGCCATGTTCCCGAGCGGTCACCACACGCACCCTCTCACCCCAGCAGGACTGGTCCGGCCGTGTTCCCAAGCTGTCACCACATGTACCCTGTCACCCCAGTAGCACTGGCCCGGGCCTGGTCATGTTCCTCAGTGGTCATCACCACACCCACCCCCTCAGGTGCTGGTCATTAGTCATGGTCCACCCCCACAGCTCTGCAGGGTATGGAGTTAAGCCAGAATTCCCTCAAAACCACACCAGGTCCCGGCTCTTCCCGGGACCTCATCCATCATCCCTGAAACATGCCATCAGCAGCCTCGTGCACGTAGCCATGAGCCTGTGCCACCAGGCTGCTACCTGAGCCACCTGCCTGCAGCTCAGGCGTTCACAGTCCTGCTGCCTCCTGCGTCCCAGGAGGGTACGACTCCAGGTCCCCTTCAAGGGAGCAACTCCCTCCCTCCAGCGCCCACAGACTCTGGGAAGGGCCCCAAGTCAACTCCTCAGTGGGGTGGGGATGGAGCAGAGGCCTTGGGAGAGGGAGGCCCCTCCTGAAAGGCAGAGCAGAGCGTGGGCTCTGGGCCAACTCTGCACATGCGTGTTTGCATGCAGGCGTGTGTGTCTGGATGCAGGCATGTACTCACAGTACATTCACACACAGGCCTGTAAACATGTCCCATCTCTTCCCCTCCAGATCATCTAGAGCTTGAGTTTCAGGCTTCCCCACATGGGAGATGCAGCAGATCCCCCAGTCCCAGCATGGGCCCCACTGGCTTCTCAGGTGCAGAGGTGAGGAGGCAGCAGGGAGGCCACCGGCCACCAGGTGCCATGTGGTTCTCAGCTCTGCAGGCACCGGCTGTGACACTGGGAGCCCAGCTCTCCCCAAGGCCTGCCAGGAGCATCTGTGAGATCTGCCAAGAGCTGGAAAGGAGCCACTGCCATCCCGAAGCTTTCACCAAAATGCTGATGACAGTTTCCCTGAATCTCTACAACACGGCATGTTTTCAGATTTCAGGAACGCACTGGCAGGGGTGTAAGGTCTCCCCTGCACCACCAAAACCCCCAATTTAACCTGGACCTTTCAGCAACCTCAAGTATGGTTTCCAGGTTATTCACTTGTTTATTTAGATGAAGTCTCACTCTGTCACCCAGGCTGGAGTGCAGTGGTGCAATCTCAGCTCACAGCAACCTCCGATTCCTGGGTTTAGGCAATTCTCCTGCCTCTGCCTCCTGAGTAGCTGGGACTGCAGGTACGTGCCACCATGCCCAGCTAATTTTTTTTGTATTTTTAGTAGAGACGGGGTTTCACCATGTTGACCAGGATGGTCTCGATCTCTTGATGTCGTGATCCACCCGCCTCGGCCTCCCAAAGTGCTGGGATGACAGGCTGAGCCGCTGGCCCGGCCAGCTTATTATAACTTCTTTATAAACTTGTACGTTTTTCAACTTTTTGACTCTTGTCAAATAATACTTAGCTTAAAACACGTCATACAGCTGTACAAAATATCCTCTTCATATATTCTATAAGCTTTTTGCCTATTTTTATATCTAACATTTAAAAATGTTTAAACATTTTTTGATAAAAATGAAGAGAACGACACACAGGAGCCTAGGCCCGCACAGGGACAGTCATCGATATTTCTCTCTGCCACCTCTGCACCCCACAGAAAGGCTTCAAGCGCAGTAACCCGCCTGGAGCCGCGTCTCCTGTGACCATGGTGCCCTTTCAGTACCTCCCGAAGGACCCGCCCGAGGCTGTTCCGGGCAACGTTTTTTACCAAGTAGAAGGAGTGCATCGCAGTCACGGTAAGAAGTGTGTGAGGGAAAAGCAGATGCCAGCAACACAGATGTTTACTGTCACTCTGAAGTATGACGCGCCGGGCATCCCTGTGCCAGACTCTCACACGGCTGGTGGCTTCTTTACACTATGGCCACCACATGTGAGGTCACAAGGGCTTCACCACGCAGCGAGAGGAAACTCGCAGCCCCATCGTCAGATCGAACCTTAGTCACATATGTAGGCTGTTGTAGACTGAAGCAACATCATGTGGCAGGACTTTATGCACACACATGTACACATGCAAAACTGCACACACCAAACACACGAGAGAACACACACCACACAGGTACACAGGCATGCGCACACATGCCACATGCACACACACATGTACATACCACTTACACACGTGCACACACTACACATGTACACACGTGCAAATACGTGGACACACGAGTGCACACCACACATACACACGAGTGCACACACGTACACGCACACAAGTGCACACATGTACATACACAAGTGCACACAACCCAAATGTACACCCACACCAATGCACACACCACACACGTATACAAACATGCATACACCACACGTACACACATGCATGCACACACTACACAAGTGCACACAACATACGAGTGCACGCCTCATGCATGTGTGCATACAAATGCACACACAATGCACACATGCGTGCACACCACACACATGCATGCCACACATACACGTATTCACACACCACATACAAGTGCACACATCACACATGCGCAACACAAACATGAATGCACACATGTACACATGAATGCACATACTACACATGCACACACGAGTGCACACATCAGTGCCCACAAGACACACAAGTGCACACACAACACACATACGTGTGCACACACATGTATATGCATGTGTGCACACGCCACACAGGTGCACACATCACACCCACATACCACATACACACGAATGCACACACACGTGTACACTCCATGTACACTCACGTGTGCATACACATGTACACATGCACGCACCATGCACGTTCGCATACACACGTACTCGTGCACACACCACATGCATACATACAGGTGCACACGTACAATCACATGCATACACGCATGTGCACACACCACACGAGTGCACACCATACACAAGTGCAAATCACGAGTCCAAATGTACACACTTGCACACACATGTGCACACGTGTACATATGCATAAAAACCACAGTACATACGTGTATATACATATGCATAACCACCCATGAGCACACATGTAGATGCACAACATATACACATGCCACACGAGTGCACACGTGTACGTGCACACACGTGTACATACACCACACACACTTGCTTTGTTCTTCAATCCAAGGAATTCCAAGTCAGGCAGACTGTCAGTGTGTTGCCATCTTTATTTCTGAGCTGTGAATCTGACCAATGACATGGTTCCTATGAGCAGCTCTGGGGATGCCTCCTTGGAACCGAGGCGGAGGTGACTCCACACGTTTGGTGTGTGCACAGGTGTGCCTGGACTTGAGGGCCGTGGTCCCAGGTACATTTGCCAAATGTGTGTGGGCATATGCATGGCTAGACTGCAAGTGGTGGCTATATGTCACCACTTAACACTCCGGAGTCTTGGTCAGTCTCCCAAGTGTGTGCCCTCTGCCCGCAGAGCCTCATCAGGCCTTCGGAGCCTCTCTGTGGTCAGCACCTGCTCCCAGGCAGCCAGGGCCTCCCTCAGGCCTGTTGCCACTGCCAGCATCTGCCTGAACTAAAAAGGAAACCACCCCCCGACACACCCACTCACATGCAGATACCCACTCACACACACTCATTTTTGCACACACCTGCTCATATGCATATGGCGGCTCACATGCCCACTCACACGAGCTCACAGCTGCTCATATGCATATGGCAGCTCACACACGCCCACTCACATGCACATACACACCCCCACTCATATGCATATGGCAGCTCACACACGCCCACTCACATGCACATACACACCCCCACTCATATGCATATGGCAGCTCACACACATGCCCACTCATGCTCATACACACACATACACACACAGCATATGGTGGCTCACACACACACATGCACACACCCACTGCTTGTGCACTCACAGGTTTACATGTATATGCCTGCTCACACACATGCTCACATGTGCTCACACCCACTCATGCATATTATGCATGCTTGCTTATGCACATGCACACACATGCTCACGAGTGCTCACACATGCTCACACACACCCACTCATATGCATATGGCAGCTCACACACATGCTCACACGTGCTCACACCCACTCATATGCATATGCTTGCTCATGCACATGCACATATGCTCACGAGTGCTGACACATGCTCACACATACCTGCTCATATGCATATGGTAGCCTACACCCACTCACACATGCTTACACACACTCGATCATATGCATATGGCAGCTCACACACGCCCACACACGTGCTCACACACACCCGCTCATATGCATACGGCAGCTCACACATGCCCACTCATGCTCATACACACCCCCCATATGCATATGGCGGCTCACACACGCCCACACACGTGCTCACACACACCCGCTCATATGCATATGGCGGCTCACACACGCCCACTCATGCTCATACACACCCCCCATATGCATATGGCGGCTCACACACATGCCCACACATGCTCATACACACACACACACACACACAGCATATGGCGGCTTACACACATGCACACACCCACTCATGCTCGTGCATACTCAGGTTTACATGCACATGCCTGCTCACACACGTTCACATGTGCTCATACACACACATGCATATTATGCATATGCTTGCTCATGCACTTGCTCACACATGCTCACACCCATGCTCACATGCTCACACACATACCAATAAGCACAACCCCAAGGCAAGTTGTGGGGAAGCTGGAAAACTTGGGAAGGAGAAGGCTGTGGCTGCCCAAGGTTTTCGGTGGCTGGGGGCCCCATCCTTCCCATGGTGATTGAATGGGTCCCTTGGCCAGCATCCTGCCTGGGTGTTGGTGTTCAGCCAGCGTCCTGCCTGGCTGTCGGTGGTTACTGCATGGGTTACTCAGCCAGCATCCTGCTGGGGTGTTGGTGTTCAGCCAGCGTCCTGCCTGGGTGTAGGTGTTTACTGAATGGGTTACTCAGCCAGCGTCCTGCCTGGGTGTAGGTGTTTACTGAATGGATTCCTCGGCCAGCGTCCTGCCTGGGTGCTGGTGTTTACTGAATGGATTCCTCGGCCAGCGTCCTGCCTGGGTGCTGGTGTTTGAGAGTGCTCAGTGAACCAAGGCCACGTTCCCATCCTGTCTTCTGTGTTAGAAGGACCATAGTTTGGCGGCGCAAAGTAAAAATAAAAGGAAACACGTGTGTGTGGTCTGAAATGAACTTGAACCTTCAAGCTGCTTAAATGGTACTAGAGCTGGGGGAGGAGGGGTGAGGGCCCCAGGCTGTCCTCTGTCCACTGTGATGCCCTCAGGCACACCCACACTCACCAGCCCTGAGAGAAAACCCCAGCTGGGAATCTCTGTTGTTCACTAGCGAGTCTGTCTTCTGACAGGTGTCCTGGCCTGGGCCTGCCTCCATCCTCATCAGGTGTGGGCTGGCCTTGCTGCTCCTGCGCTGGAGCCTGTGCCAGAGACTCCACCAGACATGCGGTCTTTGCCCCCTGGGCCTTTCCGCATAGCTAGGGAGGCAGAGGCTCACATGACCGTGACACAAATGTGAAACTGCGCAGGGACCGTGGCAGCTGTGTGGCGGGAGGGTCCCGTGTGGCAGGAGGGTCCCAGTGTGTCTATGCTCGGCCTCTGGCTCTGAGAGGTCAGAGGGAGCCCCTCACCCTGCATGGCTGGCATGGCATTAGGGTTAGAATGACGTGAGGGCCCCTGCTGCTGCCGGAACAAAATAGGCGGGAGAGGTGTCTGATTAGAAACTGCACGCGCTGCTGCTGAATTGATAATTTGTATCTCTGAGATTCTTCACAAACACAATAACCAATTTCACATGGTCTTCCACATTCTTCTTGATTACAAAGTGAAGGCAGGCAGGGCCGGACAGTGACAAAGCAGGGGCTGATCCCACGCATCTGTCAGGAGCCGTCCCCGCCGTGCTTCCACCGCTCCAGCAGACGCCGGTGCTGATAAAGGAACGGGGCTCCGAAAATCAATGAACCCGGGGCTGGCGAGGGTGCTAAACACACAGAAAACATCTCCCTCCAAGAGGCCGGCGCTGCGGAAATTCCCAAGCCCGGCCCCGGGACAGCGAGGAAAATTTAATCTCTCCAAATCCTCACCAGGGCACTCCATCCTGCAGCCCTGACAGCCACACTTATAATTAATTATACAATTTCGATGGGAATATCGACTAAACAAAGCTATAAATCATAGGAAAAGTCAATAGGCATGGACACATTCAATCATGTCCCGGCCAATGATTACTACTCTTAAAATACAATAATTATTTTCAGGAGCCAGCTCGAATTAAATTTCTGTCAGGCGGGTACAAGACCGGCGTTTGATGAAGGGTGCGATGGACTGGGGCTGCTCCGGCTCGGGCGCATCCATCCCGCGGACGCGTCTGCTCTCACGGTCGCGGTGCGCAGCGTTTAACTGGACTGTGGAGATGGGATTCTCTCCCGGGCTCACCGGGCCGACCACCTTGACCCTCCATCAATGGGGACAACTCAGTTCCGGGCACGACCGAGTCGGCGCGCCGGCACCTCAGGCAGGGGCGAGGGCACCCAGTTCAGCAGGAACCCACGGGACGTTCCCACGGGCGCCGTCGTCCAGGAACCAAGCAGAGAGGACCGAGTGGCAGGACAGCAGCGCTGAGCCATCTGCTCTGCTCACGGTCAGTTCCTCGGAGAAACCACGGGAAACGGCCTGGGAAGGCGCCCCCTGAGCTCAGGCCACCTTTCCGCGTGGGACTCCTGATGTGATCAACAAACACGGCGTGCGGGGCCTTCCACAGTCACACAGGAATGTGCTTCCACCCCACCGTGGGTTTTCATTCGGAATCAAATCCAAAAGTTCTAACACTCAGGTTCCTCCTCTAAAGGAGGGAACACCCTAAATCAGTGCAAAGAAACTAAGGAAAAAAAAAGGAGGGAACACCGTACAGTGCGGCGGCTGCCGACGGCAGGTGCGGGCTGTGTCGAAATGAGGGGAGGCGACTTTGGACCCACACGAAAGACAACCATTCTCGGATGCTCTAGACGCACCCCCCCCCGCCGCGCCCCACCACGCCGCGCCCCTCCACGCCGCGCCCCCCACGCCATGCCCCCCACGCCGCGCCCCCCCACACCACGCCCCTCCACACCGCGCCCCCCATGCCGCGCCCCCCATGCCGCGCCCCCCCACGCCGCGCCCCCTCCATGCCACGCTCCCTCCATGCCGTGTCCCCCCCACACCTCATACCCCTCCATGCTGTAACCCTCTCCACGCCGCATACCCCTTCACACCACCCCAACTGGAATCTGCCCGCACATTCCAACTGTGGCCTCAGGAGCCTCCCTCTTGCCTGCCTCCTTGCTCCTTCCAGAACATTCCATCCCCCTTGGCTGCCCTGGCTTCCTACTACTCCAAGGGATCCCCCCCTTTCTTCATGCCCTGTGCAAGATCCCTGGAGACCTCGCTCCCCAGGGTCTGAGAAGGCAGCTCTCTTAGGGGACCCAAAAGTACCTCCTCCAAGCTCCAGCAGCCATGCAGCTGTGAGGACAGCAGCCCTGTTTCCCTCCGGGACACCTGCCTCCCCCCAGACTCCTCCTGGACGCCTGCCTCCCCCAGACTCCTCCTGGACGCCCGCCTCCCCCAGACTCCTCCGGGACACCCGCCTCCGCCCAGACTCCTCCGGGACGCCCGCCTCCCCCAGACTCCTCCGGGACGCCCGCCTCCACCCAGACCTGACCTGACCACAGTCGGGGAAGGGGCTGTGTGCTCCTGCAGCAGGCAAGAGGGATGAGACGCAGAAGCCCAGGCACCGCGGAGGCACGGGCATCATGGGAGCCTAGGGCACTGGGTTGATGAGGGGCAGGAGGCAGAAGTGACTTCCCGGGAGGACAGGATATGGGTCTTGGGGATGCTGGGGAGGCAGCGAATCCGGTCCTGGAGTGGAGGTTCTGGGCCTGGGACTTGGGCAGGCTGGCAGTGTCCGCTGGGCTGAGTGTGCCCCTCTGTTGGGCACTGAGAGGCCTCAGCTTTCTCCTAAACAGTTTGCATGCACTGACCCATGTGCCCCTCACACCTCATGAGGAGAAAATGAGGCACAGGCACAGACCCCAGAGCTCCTGGCTGGCCCAGGACGCTGGGATGTGAACGCAGCTGCACCCGGCCTAGGTCTACCTGCCTGTGCTCCCTCACCTCTCCCACAGCCACTGCCCGATAGCTCCCTGAGGGCAGAAGCCGCCTGCCCTGACGCAGTGCTGGGGGACCACAGCTGGCTCGGGACGGCCTAGGAGCGGATTCCAAGAGTTCCAGGTCTCGGACGCTGGCTCGCTGCGCACAGCATCACACACTGTGATGGAACGGCTTGGAACGGCTATGGCGGCGCGTTTACAGCAATCAGCCCAGGCCGCACATTGGGCCCCAGCCAGGAGCTTCGTGCTTCCTGGTTCTCTGCATCGATAAACATTTATAAATACATTAAAAAGGGGACCAAAGTAGACCACAATCAAAAATAAAATTTAAAAAGAGAGTGTGTAGGCCGCCCCTCAGCGCTGTCCACACTGATCCCACAGAGGGAAGACTCGTGATTTCAAAGCCGACGGCAGGCTCTGAGCTGGGGCTGCCTCCAGCACGGCCGGTTCTCGGTGGACTGGCATGGGCTGCGCGTTCCCACTGCCACGCACTTCGGTTTACACACGCGCTCGTGGCCACACAGCTGCACACCCACCCCCATACATGCAGACATGCACTCATGCACACACACATGCACACACACGTGCTCTCACACAGACCCACACAGCAAGCCTAGCACGGGGGTGTGAGGAACCTGCACCCTTCACTCTCCGGCTTCAGAGCGAAGCCTGAACCCTGCCAGCCCACCCTGAGACAAGGCGACTTCCTCCCATCCCAAAGCACCAGCGTCTGACCTCGCACACACGAGGGGCTCTGAAGCTGATGGGCTGAGTGGGTGTCACACTGCCCGTGGACAGGGGAGTGACACGGGAGCCTCAGCCCAACCCAGCCAGGGGTGCAGGACGCACCCAACATGTGTCCCCAGCAGTCGGCCTTGCACTCGGTTCAAAACCAAGCCCTGGAGGTGGCAGGGACAAGGCAGGTGGTCCCAGGTAAGCAGAGGCGACGGGAGGGCCAGGGACGTGGCTGTCCCAGGACTGGGTGGGGTGGCCACCACGTGGAGCCACGAACTCACCGCAGTGCCGTTGTTGTCCCGGAAGACCTCCTGGTTGACGTAGTCAAACAGCTTCTTTTCTAACTGGAGCATAACCTGTGAGGTCAGAGAGGCCCGTCAGTGCCTGAGCTCCCCCAGCCTCGTCCCCTGGCCTCCACTGCCCCGGGCAGCCGTGCAGGCCGGGCTGGGCCGGCTGTGGCCCGTGTGTCGCCTGCCTCATCACAGGCCCACTCACCTTCCGGTCATTGTCCGACTCACGAAATATGAGCTTCACGACCTCGTTGGTGTCAGCGGCCCGGACGGTCTGCATGGTGGCCTTTGTGCAGAGCGTCTGCGGAAAGACAGCAATGGAGGTCAGTCCCAGAGTGGCCCAGGCACCCATAGCAGCGTCCCCAACACCCCAAGTCAGTGGGATGGGATGGCCGGTTCCAGACAGCAGCCAGTGTCACACCAGTTTCCACACTGGGGGTCAGGGTTAGGGGCCGCTCCCGCACAGCCAACCCTGGCATGTGCGAAGGGCCTGAGGCCAGCTGCTCCCCAACAAGGCGTAGCTGCGACCGCAAGGCCACCCCAGAGCTGTTGCTGCACACAGAGCTGCTTCAGGGCAAAAGCCAGGGCAAGCCCAGCAGGCTCCCAAGGCACAGCGGCGCTAAGAACGGCGCAGAGGGCGCCTGTGGGGGCGCCTGGCTGGCCTCCTCCCGCCCGCTCTCTCCCGTCCCCGCACTCCCTCGAGAGCTGCTGGACTGCAGCAATGGGAGAGGGTTGCAGGAGGGCTGACTGGGAACAGTCTCCACCGCCTCATCCTATGAAGCAGACGTGGGAGGGACGACTGAGGTCACCCTCCTACTTCGTGGTGTTAACCGGCTCAAACCAGTCCCTGGGGGAGAGGCTGGGGTGGGCAGAGGCCCGGAGGCAGGTGGACAGGACCCAAGAAGAGATCGGGGGTTCTGCCAGGGTTCCGGGAACCATACTGACCAGGAGGACCAAGGAGAGGGCTGGGCAAGAGCACTGCAGGGCCAGGGTGTGCCCTGGCCGGCTACGGGAAGGGGCAGCTGTCTGGGCAGCAGAGAAGGCGGAGGCTGAGTGAGCACCAACCTCTCTGCCATACTGCTGCTCCAGGAGGCACGGTCCCGGCTGGCGGACCGCCAGTGCAGATCTCTGTGAAGGATTATTTTCAGGACTGTTTTGAAAATTCCTCTTGTCAACCTCAGTACAATGCAAGGAATGGTCACTGAGGGTCAGTCCTAAAGGTAGGACAAAGCTGCAGACCCTCCCTGGGCAGACTGGCCCCGACACAGAGGCCTTGCAGGTACTGAGCTCTCGGAGCCTGGCAGAGTCATGAAACCCATGACAGGAATACCCAGGACCACACTGGACAAGGGAAGAGCGAGACCCACATGGTGTGAGAGATCAAAAGGTCGGCGTGGAAGGCGAGGCACCTGTGCTCACGGTGGGGGAGAGGCAGAGGCAGGGGCTGCAGCATCGCTGGTGCAGGAGGAGGGCGCAGCCGCTTCCTTACACGAAAGGCCACAGACTGTAGATTTCATTGACACAAAATTCCCAGAAAGGACGAAGTCGGAGAGGCAGAGGCAGCAAGGAGGCGGGGCCAGAAGGGAACTGAGTTGGGGCTGAAGGGATAGTCTAGACTGGACTATTATCTGTGTGTAAATTATACCTCAATAAAGCTGGCTTTTAATTAACATTTTTCTGTTTTGGAGACAGGGTCTTGATCTGTCATCCAGGCTGGAGCGCAGTGGTGGGATTAAGGCTTGTTTCAACCTCCACCTCCTGGGCTCAAGTGATCCTCACACCTCAGCCGCTCAGGCAGCTGGGACTGCAGGTATGCACCTGCAGCTGTAATTCTGTAAATTTTTGTAGAGACAGGGTCTTGCTATGTTGCCCAGTTTGGCCGTGAACCCCTGGGCTCAAGCCATCGTTCCATGTCAGCCTCCTAAAGTGCTAGGATTACAGATGTGAGCAGCTAAACCTGGCCCATAAAGCTGCTTTTTAAGAAAATAAAATATATTTTTATTTTAAAAAATGACTGCAGAAATTTCTCCCTGAAGGGCCCTTGGGAGCTGGTACTGCTGAGGCACACCTCAACGTCTGGGGCACTGGCCAGGGCTCAGGAGGACATCCCTGGGCCGGTGCCCGGCCTTTCTTTGCAAGCTCCTGGCATGCGCTGAGCAGGAGCTGAGAGGGCATGAACCCTGGGGCCCCTCAGCAGCCTGGCCCACCTCCTCCAGGATGCAGCATCCTCCTCCGGGTGGCTGGAGTGCAGCGCCCCAGCCGGGGCCATCCGCAGAGCAGTCTCAGGGCAGGCCATTGGCATTCCAAGCACAGACAGGCGGCTCGGGTCAAGCCCCCAAAGTGGCTTTTGGACTATGTGTCACAAATCAGTCAGGAGCCTTCAAACAGCGTGAGGATTAGAACAAGCACCCAAACAACCAGGACAGAGCGGGCCACCCTGCCCATCCCTGCATCCCAAGGAGGTCCAGTCCCATCCAGATGCTAATGAGCTTAAGTGGCTTAAGCTGCTTTCCCTGAATGGGAGAAGGCTTGGCAGGCAGACGGCCACAGTGGCCACCCCAGGACGCAGCTCAGGAAATTCATGGCTCTGTCTCCCAAAAGGCATCTGCTGGAAACTGTTTAAAAACTGCTTTATCTCAGCACTTCAGGCAGGCTCCCAAAGGACAAACATCTGATGGACCCCAGGGCCTAGGAAGGGGCTGCCCACCCCCCCACCCCGCCCCAGAGCCGCCTCATTCACAGGCTGTAAAGGAGCGATCAGACCGGGCTGAACGCGCCAGAGCCGGCCAGCTCCCTTCGCCTTTCAATCCAGCAAGTCGTGGCCACCCATGCGGAAAGCGGCCAGGCTGGGCCTTTCCGGCTCGCCTACTTTTGGAAGGGATTCCTTTCTTTTGAAAGGAGAAACAAATACCCTGAATGCTATTTTTAAAAAGCCATCTAAGAGGTATTTCGTGATTAGTAGCTACACGAAAAGGCCCTGGCATCCTGTCTCATCAGCTCTTGGGATTTCACAGGAACGCTGCGTGCCAGGGTCATCCACCTGCGCATGGATAACGAAATTCCTGTATTTCTTATTGTTTGCATAACCAAGGAGGCACGCTGCCTGGGCAGGGTGTCCACAGGCCCAGGGCACGGGTGTCAGCCCAGGAGAAGGGCCGTTTTCTGTGCAAGGAAGTCACACATGATTTGCATGGAGCTGTGTGGCGGACAGGCGCCCTGCTGTGCACCTGTGCAGCTGGTCTCATCTCAGGAGCTGAATCTGTCCCATCACACCCTCCACTGTCATGGACACTGCCACAAAATCCAAAACTCCGCTAAAGGCAAACGCATCCTCTCAGACCCTGTCAGCCCAAGTGTTCAAATGCAACCTTCAGGAGCCGATTTATAAAAACAAAAAATTGTTCTGTGTTCTCTGAAACGAATCATCCCTGGCTGTGGCCTCCGGGCCCCGCACGCGCAGCCAGCAGGCGCTTGGGCTCCACTCTCCACCGGGAACCACCAGGTCTCCAGAGCACCTGCTTGGGCCAAGTGGACACGCAGCCTCAGGGGCACACTCAGGGCTCAGAAGAAGCCGTCTGTGTGCACAGGCAGCGTGCAGGCACCACAGGCCCCACCCCAGGCGCAGCTTCCAGGGCCTGCCCAGGAGTCTCGGTTCAGGGAGCACAAGTCCTAGGTGAGGCTGGGTGGGAGTGGCCGAGCTGGAGCTCTCAGGCACCCACCTGCCATCCAGGCCACACTCCTCCGGGGGGCCCACCATGCCTGAGGCCTGGAGCCAGTGCCAGCAGTAACATGCCTCACATGAGGAGGAAGGTCCTGGCAGGACCCAGCACAGACGCTGCCCAGGCTTAGGAAGGGAAAGCTGGGATCCCAGGGGAACAGCTTTGAGAAAAGCGATGAGGAGCGAAGGCTGGAGATGCCCCCTCCTGCCACACCTGAGAGTGGAGTTCCCTGGATACTCCCTGGTGCCCAACATGCTCAGGCAGACAAGGAGACCTGTTAGCCACGGGGCCACAAACCCCCTTCCTGAGGCCACAGCCTGCCGACAGTGGCAGCCCCAGCCTGCACCTTCCTGAGGGGGAGGTGTCCATGGCCTCCAGGAGCAACATGGCCTCCAGGGGCACGTGAGGGGGATGGAGGACCTGGTCCTCTGTGGCGGACAGGCAGAACCACCCGCCCCAAGATCAAAGGCTGACAGGCCACGGCACCCTCCCACTGCACCTCCTTGTGTCCACAGGTGCCACTAGAGCTGCCCGAGCTCCCCTGGAGCAGAGGCAAATGTACCCTTGTGGTCTCCTGACCTAGTCACTGGCCTGGGCACACCCCGCCACCAAGCCTGTGCCGAGGGAGAGGCGGGCAGCTTGGGCCCAGGACGGCACTTCTGGGAGGAACGATGGTGCTGTGATCTGTGGTGGCTGCACCAAATCCTGACCTTCCTCTGAGATGGAGGCCGGTCCGGCCAGATGCCTGTGGACACTTATAGCTCAGGGAGGGCACGCCCTTGTGAAGCCTGGAAGCTGCAAGAATGTCTTTGTCTCCTTGAAAGCCGTCTCTTCTCTCCCCTCAACCCAGGGAGCACGAGGGTGTTCACAGTTAAACAAAATAAACACGAACCACAGAGCCAATGTTGCCCCCAAATCCAGACATACCACAGGCAGCTGCTGAGGGGCAGATTCTAGCGAGTTCTTAAGGAATTAAACCATCGTCAAGAGAATGAGGCTTCTTTCCTCTAAATTGAGATCCCCTACAGGAGACAATATTGAAACTCCCCATCTGCCCAACACCCATGGGTACAACCCACTGTGGACAGAGTGTCTGCTGACAGATTCTGAAGATACAGGAGCTGGCAGAGCCACGGTCTGCACCCCTCCTGCGGGTCCCGGAATTCCTGATCTGGCCACTGCCTCGGTGACAGCAGCTGCTCTGCTTCGGGAGCAGGGCCTCCTGTGAGGCCTGTGGGTGGTGAGCTGTGGCTCACATGCTGGCCGCAGAGCAGGCCAGTTCTTCAACACTCAGCCACTGAGTACATCCTTGTGAGGCCCAACTAACTTTTCTCATCAAACCGGAAGAAAAACCACCTTAAAGCAGAAAGCAACAGAACGAGCCGCTCCTTGAGGCTAAGACCCCAGCCTCTCAGCAGCACAGAAGCCGTGTGGGTGCATCTGTTCCGGAGGGGGGGCGTCTCCACTGCAAGGTCCCATCCTGTCAGGCCTCCTGCTTTGGCAGCTTGGCCAGAGCCAGCCACTCCTCTACCCCTGTGGGGACCCGTCCAGCCTGGCCCTCAAGTGTAGCAAGACACAGTCCTGCAGGCGCAGACCCACTGTGGCTGGAGTTCCTTCTTCTGACGGAAACTTCTTCTGTGTGGAGGATGGAATTCAGGACCGCACGCTCAGCCTCGGTCTGCCTGTGTCAGAGCGAATGCACCAAAACCAGGAGGTCCCAGCCTGCCAGTCTGAGACCTGGGGCCGGCCCTGGAGGGTGTCCTCAGCACACCTGTGCACCCCAGTTCTCATCACAGGTCTCCCGGGACGGTAATATCCAGGCTCTGGAGAGGCTGCCTGTCAGTTAGCAAAGGGTGTCGCCGCTGTGGGCTGGCAGCGTGGTGGGACCTAAACCACTGACTAACCATTTGGGAGTTTCCCGCCCCCCACCTGAGGAGGAGTAAGTCCAACCCTAAAGGAAGTGTGGACTGGGAAGCAAACTGCCTCTGGCACTTTGCAGACGTCCAGTTGATACCCATGGGACAAATGAACGAATGAAGGAGGGGCAGAGCCCAAGCCCCAGGGTTAGGGTCCGGCCACCCAGGGGTCCACGCCAGGGGCTCGCCCTCCCTCTGGGCCTGGTCCCTGCTGGGGCTGAGTGGTGCGCCGGTGGGTGGGCTTGAAGACACATTTTCCCAATTTTTCATGCCCACCCCTCTCAACGTGACCCTGCTCCTAAGCTTTCATCCTGCTGACAGCTTCATGCAGGAAAACATGCAGCCCTCTGATAGCATGAAATCGGACACAAAGGCCGGGGGGACAAAGGGGGCAAAGGGGGCGCGGGGCAGGCGCAGGCTGGCCGGGTCGAATTTCAGCCACATGCAGATGTTTGCCGCAACATCTGAAAGGGAAACGCTTATCAAAGAAATGGTCTTAGAGACAACGTCTTCAGCGGTTAGATAAGGGCCAAAGGACGCAGGGTGCCTGCAGGGTTACATCTCGGCCAAAAGATCCAAACCGGCCTCATGAATTTCAATGAGGGTTCCTGGCGACCAAAGGCCCAGGTCCACCACGGACTCCGGACAGGGAAGGGAGCATCAGAGCTGGCACCCCTCAGTCCTAACTCAGGGGGAAGCACTTTTTGCTTCACGGGGCTGTGATTTACGGAAATCTGTGCCAGTCTCTGAGATGTCCCTTAAGGACAGCAATGACTAAAACAGCAAAACCCTGTGAGGGAAGCTCTGGCTGGACAGAACCTGACCGGCCACCGGACCGATGCAGCCGCCTTCCAGCTGCGGATGCCAGCGTCTGACACTAATGGCCAGTGAGTGAAGCTGGGGGCAGTCTTCTCGCTCAGGCCTGGGGCTGACCTCCAGGGGCAGTGGGACCCCTCTCTGCTCAAGACAAAGCTGGGAGCCCCCTCTCTGCTCAGGCCTGAGGCTGACTTCCGGGGCAGTGGGCACTCTCTCGCTCAGGACAAGGCGTGGCATCGCCTCTGAGAGTTGGTGCCACTGTAGGAAGGCCTCCTCCTGAGGGTCAGGGCTGCACCAAGGGGAACACAGAGGTGCGTTTTCGGGGCGGAACTCCCTGAGCTCTGAGCATTCACACGAGACTTCACTTGGAGTCATCCATCAGTAACAGGATAGGCCCCTGTGATGAGCACTTCGCCAGCCCTCCTCTGCCTTGTCTGATGCAGCCCAGCTCATTAGCTCCAACTAGAAAGTTCACAGAGCACCTGCCCCTCAGGGCGGCAGGCCCCGGTGCTGATGGGCATCTGGGGGCAGGGCCTTCTCCAGAAGACTCATGAGGACACCTGGCTTTCACCCAGCCTTTGCTCTCCCACAGGTGCGAGTGACTTCTCTGTTTGTGTCCTTTCTAAGAGAACAGCCTCGTCTCGGAAAGAAGCCATTCGAGGTGCTGCAGCCAGCTGCAGTTTCTATTAGCAGCTGAGTACAGCAAGCAGATGCAGACACCAACATCCAGCTCCATTCTGGGGCACCCGCTTCTGGGTGTGATGAGGGTCGAGGTTCCGTGGAGCAGACACCAATGTCCACCCCCCAATGTTCATTCGGGGGTATCTGCTTCTGGGTGTGACAACGTCCACATTCCGGGGCACCCACTTCTGGGTGTGATGAGGGTCGAGGTTCCGTGGAGCAGACACCAATGTCCACCCCCCAATGTTCATTCGGGGGTATCTCCTTCTGGGTGTGACAATGTCCACATTCCGGGGCATCCGCTTCTGGGTGTGATGAGGGTTGAGGTTCCGTGGAGCAGACACCAATGTCCACCCCCCAATGTTCATTCAGGGGTATCTGCTTCTGGGTGTGACAACTTCCACATTCCGGGGCACCCGCTTCTGGGTGTGATGAGGGCTGGGGTTCTGCAGAGGAGAAAACTAACTTTCCTGGCACAGATGCAGGGACGCTCCTGTGGGGTGAACCTGCAGGGTTTGTCCAGCAGGAACCAGACTGAGACCAACAACTTGTGACAGGCAGGTCCCACAGACACAGCTGCCCTCTCTCAGGCTGCAGAGACCTGGCCAGCCCATCTCACGCTGTCAACCCAAGACAGGCTGCGTCCCTTTATCTCTACTTTTATGTTTTTGAGACAGGGTCCTCCTCTGCCCAGGATGGAATGCAGTGACGTGATCATGGCTGGCTCCCTGCAGCCTCGGCCTCTGGGCTCAGCCTCCTGAGTAGCTGGGACTACAGGCGTGCCCCACCACGCCTTTATTTTCTGTAAAGACAGGGCCTCCCCATGTTGCCCAGGCTGGTCTTGAGTTCCTGGGCTCAATGGTCCTTCGGTCTCAGCCTCCTGCAGTGCTGGGAAGGCAGGTGTGAGTCTGTCCCTGGCCTTCCCCTTTCTTTGTAGGTGAACTCTTGGGGTTTCTCTTCTCTCTCCTCCTCCAGGAAGTAACTGTGATGTCAGAGAAGGCTGACCCTTGGGCAGTGGATGCTGGGGGTGAGTGGTGTGATCCGTGAGTGGCTCTCACTGGAAACTGACCGAAGGTGGGGCAGTAGGACACTCATCAAGTCCATCCTTCTTTATTATCCTGTAAATGTTGGTTAAATTCTAACCATAAACATTCCTAGAAATAAAGAAGGATTATATAGAAAGTTTCACGTGATAAAGGAGGAAATAGAAAAGGATTTCTAAAAGATGGTTCACACAAACAAATTAATGGGAAATCACTACGTTTTAAGTTTAAAGTTCTTGAATGACTCTGGAAAACAGAACTGGCTTCAAGGGATAAACATTTTCTATGCTACAAATAATTCTGCAAGTAATGGTGAACCCTGCTATAAATCTGTGCCCACGATGCAGCGTGTTCCACTACATCAACACAACGCGTTCACCGTGAAAGAAGAATTCACTAAGAGGCTCCCACCGCTGTGGCACCGAATGTGCCGGAGGGTCCAGACCTCTGCTCAGAATCGAGGGGGCAACTTTCATTACAGTTCAGAAAACTACAGAGCCCACTGACAAACCAGCAGGTGGAAGCTCCGGGTTTACTACTATGTTCCTGCAAATGGGCAGAGATCATTGGAATGCCAAGTTCTGTCAAACAGCCCATCCTCTGAAAACCCGCCCAGTTTGAGGACACAGAAGCGTTCTTGGTCCCAGGGGAACAGCTGTTCCTCGGTACCTCACCTTATGGACACTGGTGTGGGCCATAGGCATCGCTGTGGCCTGGGAAAGGACAGTCCTGGCTTTAAACCTGCTTTGTCCTGGGGTGCCATGGAAAGCCTCCAGAGCTCTCTGGCCTCCCTGGTCGGGGGGACACAGGCAGCACCCCTGAACATCGGTGTTCATCAAACACACACAGGCCAACGGCCACGTGTGGTAGAGACAAGGGTCCCTAGACCCTGCAAGACACCCCTGCTGAGGGGCAACACGGGGGGACACGGAGAGGGTCACACCAGCACCACACCCAAGCCTGACGATCTCTGATGGAAAGAGCACATGTCATCTCAAATTAACTCCCGGAGGCTCCAGACTCCTTTCCGATGGCACACGTGTATGTGGCTTCTCGGAAGTGAGAGTGTGGTTCACCTAGTCCTCAGGGCAAGGGGGGCAGAGGAGGCCAGAGAGCACTGCGCCCCCTCCCAACCGGGAGTGGCCTAGGTCAGGCAGCTGGCACCACAGCCACCAACCCCAAGTACGCTAGTGGCTACTAGGACCTGTTAGCTCGCAGGCCCACTGGGCAACGGCTGTGCCCTCCAAGCTTGAAGGCTGGGGATGTCACAGGTGTGGGGTATGATGAGTAAACCATCCTTGCGCTGCCTTCCGCCGGCACATCCACACCACAGGCCTCACAGGCTTCTCACGGGGCCTGAGCTCAGCCCACAGTGAAGCGGGGAAAGGCGTTCTGCCAGGTGTGCCCATTTCCTTGCTTTTTAGGTTCAGGGCAGGCCACTGGGTCCAGAGAACATCAACCTGGATGGAATCTGTGAAGCTGAGAGCCTGGTGGTGGGCTGACGGTGGTGGGCTTGCTGGAAGGGCTGCGGGGTGTCCTGTTCTCTCCGAAGAAGGCCACCTGCTGCTTCTGCCG
This sequence comes from Leontopithecus rosalia, assembly GCA_028533165.1. Taxonomy (NCBI): domain Eukaryota; kingdom Metazoa; phylum Chordata; class Mammalia; order Primates; family Cebidae; genus Leontopithecus; species Leontopithecus rosalia. The sequence goes on from CM052660.1 coordinate 643,476, forward strand.
GGCCACCCAGACACTTTGCCTGCCTCTAGGTGAACCCTAGACCCCCGGAAGGGGGAAGCTATGGAGGACTGCTGACAAAAGCACCAACCGTGAGGCCCTGGTGTGCAGACGTTGCTGCGAGCCGCCGGGCGAGCCACAGGCCTCACCTCCGGAGCTTACGGAGTTTGGGCCTCGCTGCAAGCCGCAGCACAGGCCCGCATCCTGAGCATATGGAGCGCGGGTCTGCCCCAGTGAAAAGGCGCTGTCATGGGGAGATGTGGCGTCAGCATCTGAGCGGCCTTCTTCCTCTGTGTGCATTGTCCCACGGCCACCCAGAACAACAACATGTCATAAAGACTCTTTCACGTCCACTCCCAAGGCTGCTCCCGGGCTCCAGCAGCCTGGCTGGCTTGGAAGTGCCGTGGATGGAACGGAGGAGCGGGAGGAACGGAGGAGCGGGAGGAATGGAGGACGGGAGGAACGGGAGCGGTGTCTGCTGGCTCTGACACCAGGGAGAGCTCCACAGGCTTTCTGGAAAGAAAGCAGTGGTCTCCTCCACAGGCCGTGTCCAGCACTGTGCCGGGCAGCCTCTGCTCGGCCCAGGGGTGGCTCTCAGGACTGGCCCTGCCCGGCAGCAGGGAAACAAGCTGCACCTCTCAGTGGCTCCCTCCAGACATACCCTGGCACGCTGGGTGTGGGGACAGGGATGTGGAATGGGAAGAGGACGCAGGGTCCAGAGCTCAGCCTGCACCCCAGGGTCCCCGCATGCTTCTCAGAGCCACTGGCTGCCAGCGGGGAGCCGGGCGTGGTGTGTCCAGGAGAAGGGAGGAATGAGGCTGCCCGGGGTCAGGGGTCTCCAGCAGCCCCCGCCTTGGCACGAGAGACCTGCTCTGTCCCATACATTTCCCATGGGCTTCTTTCAAACTAAGGGCAAGTAGAGGGATTTTTAAATAAAGTATAAGCTTATAAAAAATGCAGAAAAGTGTGTTACCAGTTAGTGAACACACTACTGATTATGAAAAATTAGTAATAAATCCAAAAAACAGTTCCTCTAACGGAGCCCTGGGACGGGCTGGAGAAAAATGCCACAGTCTTTTGTTTTTTGTCTTTTTCCATAAAATGAGAGTATTTTTGGCACCTACCAGTTGAAAATATTGGGTAAAATCCCCTAAATGTGAAACGAAATGTCGTCACTACAATTAACATTTTCCTTCAGGTGATGTTGGCCCCACATAGAAACAGACCAAATAAAAGTCTTTCTGAAGAGTAATGAAAAAGTAAATTAGTAATTCTACTGTTGCCATTGTGATTTTACACCCCGATTCTAACAAGCAAGTGGGCGGAAGAGCGGGTCTCAGCTCTCACACCCTCTGCAGGGCCCCATGACCTGACCGCCACCCTCAGGGAAGGGCGTGGAGCTGGCAGGGAGGGTAAGGAGGCTGCCACTGGCCCTGCCATCCAGAGCACGCTGGGTACGTAGTGAGGGCAGCATCCCGCTGGGTCTGTACAATGCTTGTTCACACACAGGGTCCCAGTGATGACTGAGGTCTGCCCTCGGCGGCGGTGGGAGGACCAGGCTGTGAGAATCTTCCCATCCCCGCTGCTCTGGAGACAGAGATGAGGGTCTGCAGGAGTCACTCTGAGCCAGGTTTTCTGGGGGTCTGTGGGAGTTAGAGGGGACGTCCCTGCCACCGGCCCTCTGGACACACGCCATGCCAGCAGCACGGCTGCGAGATGGGCCAGACCCTGAATGGCGCAGGGCTTTGCAGGGCTATGCCAACCGCGGCCGACGCAGGAACATCTCCAGGCTGAGGAGTCGGCCACCACACACTTAGTTTCTGGAAGCTCAGGCCTGCCCGTACACAGGGCTAGTGACAGCTGCACGGTCATCCCACTGGCCATGCCCCTGATGGGGGCTGCCAGTGGACACACGGACCTGGCCTCTCCTGCCCGAAGCCTCTCGGTACCCATTGTGCCCATAGCTGAGGGATCAGGGGGCAGAGGAGCTCAAGGAGGCAGCCAGTAACCAGATGAAGTCAGAACTTGACCTGGAGCCTGGCTGGGGCCAGAGGGGTCTGTGGGGTTGTGGGGGGCCATGACCAGGTGCAATGTCACCTCCTGGCTGACGGCTGCCCTTCCTCCCAGGACACAGTGCACCCGAGAAGGAGGGAAGCCTGGGTGCCAGGAGTGTCTGAGGTCTGGGTCCGGGTTTATGCTGCCAACCACAAATCCACTGAGTAGGAGACATGGCCTTTGGCAGGCGCTGGGATCCTGCCCCACGGGCAGTAGTGGGGCCCTCCCTGGTGCCCATTTGAGTGGCGTTCTGGGAAGCCCGGCTCTCGGGTGTCTCCTTGTGATGTCAGCCTCTCTCCAGGGATGGCTCCTTCTGGACATCAGCACCCCTCACGGCCATTCCCCTGCAGCCCCAGCTGGCACCTGAGACATGTACCTGTCAGTGATTGGCAACTGGTTTTTAAAAACGGCCACCAGTCTCCAAAAACACATCCATCAGGATCACTGCCAGAGAGGTGACGGATGGCAGGTGTGGTGTGCGGTTGGGCCATGGGGAGACGGGCGTGCCTGGCACTGCTGTCACTCTGTCACCGCAGCCAGCTGAGCGGCCCAGCTGCTAGTTGCCACCGCGCATGGCATGAAACACCCTCTGAACATCCCAGCAGCAGCCGGAGCCGCAGGCTGCATGGTGTGAGGATGCACGGCCCTCTTAGAAGGCACACGACCGACCCACGTGTTTAATGTGCACAGGTTTTAATTGCGGCTTCCGTGGTGCCAAATTTGATTACAGTATCATCTTTTCAGTTCTGCTCTGTGAGCACGTCTGCACTAATTTGCATCTGAAACACAGGAGGCTGCGGATTCCCGGGGGATGGAGTCTCCTCACTTTGCACACAGAGCCTCTTTCACAGGCTGGTGTGGGGCGGGGCAGGACTCCCGGTCTGATCCCGGCAACCCTCCCCCAGCAAGTCTGCACCTTGAGGTCTGACGGCCTCCAGGGCCACCAGGCTGGTGCACCTCCCGGAAGCCCCATCTCTGAACACTGGGCAGGGCAGACAACCTGTATTTATTTTGTACTGTGCTTTTGGTTCTGGGGCACATGTGCAGATCTTGCAGGATTGTTGCATAGGTACATACACGCCAGGGTGGTTTGCTGACAACCCTGTATTTAATCTGCTGTGACCTAGCCGGGCTCTGCCCGGCCCCCCATTGCTGTGGCGATAGATTTAATTAACCTCCGATGAGTCTTTCCAGCAAGACTGCCAGGGAGGGCACCAAGGAGGCGCTGGGAGCAGGCAGAGGAGCGCGGCCGGCAGTGATGCCGCCCCCAGGACCGCGGGAGCACAGACGGGCTGCCAAGCGGGGGATCTCAGCAGTGAAACCAAGGCCAGGCCAGCTGTGGCTTCTGAGAGACCATTAACCCCACGTCTGCCTTCGTACCAACACTGCCCCAAGGCACCCGTGCCACCAAGCACCGCCTGCCCCCAGCCTCCAGCATTCCCAGAACACTCCATCAGGCAAGACGCTCTGTGCTGTGATACACACGGCTTCCTGACACGCTCTGACTACGTGTGGCTATCACTGTCCACACACCTTCAGAACCACACACCTTCAGAACACTCTTCCGTGCTTACTCTGACCCTGGGCAATCTGAAAACCACCCCAGAGGAGGGCACAGATGTCCCCACAAACCCGGGGTGGAGGCTGGGTGTGGCCTTCGCCAGCTTCCAAGGAGCCGGACTGCAGGTGCTAACGTGGGCTCTGAGTATGGCATCTCCACGTGGGAGACTGTGGAGGGTGGGGAGAACCAGCCTGCGTGGAGCCCACAGGGTCTCACTCTAACCCAACCTGCTGTTTGACAGAAAGGCTCAGGGACAGAAGGGCAGGTACTCGAGATGCACGTGCTCCCGCACGGCTGGGAGCTGACAGCACTTCTGAGCCCTGTGGGAGGAAGGCCCTGACCACCTCTGTGCTCTGAGGAGTTCACCCACCACACCACTGTTCTGCCAGGAGGGTGGGCAGAGCCGATCTCAAGGACTGTCACCCACCCCACCCAGGCCCCAAAGCTTTGTCGGAGGATCCTGGAAGATACTCCTGCTGGCCTGTGACTCTAACACTCCCTTTCCTTAAAAGGCAGATGCTTCTAGGAAGGCAGCATCTGTGGCAGGAAATTGCTCCCAGGCAGGAGAGGAACTGAAGAGAGGACCCGATGCTGCAGGCCCTGGCACCCAAGGTCGTGGTCTTGAGGGCAGGCGGTGCCCTGATCCTGGTGCCAGGCCCACAGAACAAATGCACAGGACCCACTTGCTGGACAAATGAGACCACCTGCAGGGCAGCCAACGACGAGACGCTCCCCACCAGAACTTTAGCACCCAGTGGCCTGTGTGAAAAAGAGCCTGCTCATCTGAGCAGCTGGAAGGGCAGCTCTGTGAATCCACGCTGCGCCTGGGCCACGCTGAGCTGCTCCATGCTGGGATTCCTCTGATACTTTCCAGCTGCAAAGAGCTCAGAGGCTGGAGCGGCACAAGAAATGGAAGTGGTGCAAGGAAAACGAGGCACCGGACCGCGGACCACGGACCACGGACCACGGACCATGGACCACAGACCACAAGATTCTTCATCCACTTTCATCTAAGAAAGGAGAAGCGCAGCCCCAGGGAGCACCCAGGTCACTGGGGCAGTGACAGTGGCCACCACCGGTGTGGTCCTGCTGGGATGGACCAGCCCGTATGTGATGTCGGTCACTGCACCTGCGTCACACGAGAGCACAGCTGGCATCTCAGGCACACACATGCCGTGTTGCGTCACCGGAGGCTGCATGGGCAAATGGGTTGCGAGGACTGAGCCTGAACCCCAACCAGAGGCACATGTGCAGCTCCCAGTTCCCCAGCTGCACAGAGCCTGGCGCCAGGCGGACGTGAGAAGGAGACGCTGCCCGGCTCTGGGCCTGACTCGCAGTTCCGGGAGAGCCCGGGATCTGTGTTCTAAGGAGCTCCTGGGCACCCATCAGCTCTTCATCCAAGAGCTTAATGTGGAAGGAGACGAACAGGGACGTGCCATAGACCAAGTGGAGAGTGAGTTCATTCCCACGCAGAGGCCGGCACCGGCTCGTTCACAGGCAGACAGTGGCACCGGCTCGTTCACAGGCAGACAGTGGCACCGGCTCATTCACAGGCAGTGGCACCGGCTTGTTCACAGGCAGACAGTGGCACCGGCTCGTTCACAGGCAGACAGTGGCACTGGCTCGTTCACAGGCAGACAGTGGCACCGGCTCATTCACAGGCAGACAGTGGCACCGGCTCGTTCATAGGCAGACAGTGGCACCGGCTTGTTCACACGCAGTGGCACCAGCTCGTTCACAGGCAGTGGTACCGGCTTGTTCACAGGCAGACAGTGGCACCGGCTCGTTCACACGCAGACAGTGGCACCGGCTCGTTCACACGCAGAGGCCGGCACCGGCTCGTTCACACGCAGAAGCTGGCATCGGCGTTCAGCACGGCCTGATACGGTGCTGGCACAGGGGATCCCCAAACACCTGGCCTCAATTCCTTGGTCCAAGTCAGCCTCAGGAAAATTGTGCAGGATTTTCTTTGATGTTCACAAAATTTCTGTGAAATGTTTTTACAGTCAGAAACCCTTTCTAAAAACCATGCCATGCCAACTGGCAGATTTTGATTTTCCATAACAGGTGCTGAGATGGTATTTTAAAATTTAATAATCTACCTAATTGGCACCTTAACTATAGCAGCTGAAATTAATCACCACCAACAAAAACAATCTGGTCATTTTCAGCTATATTTCTTTTTAGACAGCGCTTTTCAAGAAATGTTTTCTGTGCTAGCGTTTCATCTCCCAGGTGGTAGGCGACAGTCCCTCCAGTGCTGCCTGTTGTCCTGGGCTGTGCAGCGTGCACCCAAATCCATGTCCGCCCAGAACCCCAGAATAGGGCCTTGTTTGGAAACGGGGCCTTGCGGGTGTAACTAGTTAAGGATCTTGAGATCAGACGTCCCGGGGGGCTGAGCCTTATGTCCACACACTCATGTCCTCACACGAAAGGCCACATGAAGGTAGAGGCACAGACTGGGATGTCGTGGCCACGAGCCAGGGCCACCTGGGCCACCTGTGGCTGGGCAAGGCAAGGCGAGGCAAGGCGAGGCGATGACTCCTCCTCCCCAGGAGCCTCCAGGAGCAGTGTGGTGCTAGGACATCTTGACTTTGGACATCCAGGTTCCAGGATGTGAGAGACTAAACCTCTGCCGTGTAAGCTGCCCAGCCTATGGTCCTCTGAGCTGCTGCCACTGCAGGAAATCTCCCCGCATGGAGAAAGGAGACTCAGTGTGTGGGAGGGCTCCACTTGGCATGCACATTCCACGTCATCAGAAGAGCACATAGAGGACAGGCTGTGACCTTCCAGAGAGCCTGCACATGCCTGTGACCCACAGGGAGGCACCACGTGGTGGTGCCATTCAGCATCAAGGGGCCACAGGTGACCCACGGGTGACCACACCTGCCCTGGGCCTCAGGGTCCTCCTGTAATTGGTTCCAGATTCCCTTGACTCCTAATGGCCCCCAGTCCTCATGACATCCCTGTGGCCATGAGGTCTGGGTGCTCAGCTTTGGGCTAGTCAGGGCACCACACACTCGGCTCCTGTGAGCTGTGGGATTTCACACACAGCTGATGACTGTGTTGATGACGCCAAGAGGGGAAAGTGGTCCTTTCTCCAGGGGTGTGGCCTTCCCTGGACTGAACAGTCTGCAAAAACTCCACTGGAAATCCTTTTCCTTAGTTCCCACCAGGTTGGCTTTACTTACACAGTAAACTCTGTGCAAAATGTAATAAAAGACTTTCGTCAAATGAGCAGCCACGTATGTATCCATAGTCTTAAAGAGCCAGATGGGCAGGAAAACCCTCCAAAAATTAATACAAGAACCTTAGACAGTTACTCAGTCGATAATCCAGTTTAAACTATTCACTTTTCTTCCCGTTCCTTTGCAAATGCCAGACAGATAGCACAGAACAGCAAGACCCACTCTGTCCCATGTGAGGGCATTGTAAGCCAGGGCCTGGCAACTGTGTGGGCAGCTGCTGTCAGGGCAGCATCCTAGGGCCCAGAGGCCAGGGTGGCCGGGTGTGTAAATGGGCCGTGGTAGGGGGAGGCCTCCCTGCTCCTGGGAATCTGCATCGCCACTGCCTGGGGTGCCGGGGGCTCCCATGGGTGGTATCTATGTCTGTTGGGGACATAGTGACGCTTAGAGAAGACCTTTGCAGATGGAACCTGGATTTCCTACTGAAACCCTGGGCCTGCCTGGGTCACGGTCACAGGCACACACAGCTTTCCTTCTGCCAGACTTGAGCCAGCACTGAGCACGCAGCTTTCCTTCTGTCAGACTGGAGTGAACACTGTGTTCTACAGACGAGGAAACTCTCAGAGACATGCAATCCCTGCCCAGCTGATCTTGGAGCTGGAGCCTTGGCCACCGCCTCCTGCGCCCTTCCTCCATCCCCTCGCATCTGACGGAGCTGGAGTCCCACTCCCAGCAGACTCGCTGGAGCCTTGGCCACGGCCTCCTGCACCCTTCCTCCCACATCTCACACCAACAAAAGGTGCCATCGAAGAAAACCTGCCGCTGAAAACACCGGTGTCTGATATGGGACAGGAATCCGGTCACCCCCAGGGCGCCTGATTCGAGGGAGGGACACCTGATACATGAAGATAGGGGGTGGGGGGATGCAGTCACTCCTACGGGTGCCTGAGTCCTGAGAGGGATGCCTGATACGTGGGGGGGTGTAGTCACCCCAGGGGCGCCTTCTATGTTCTCTGACCTCTCACCTGGGGGAACCCAGGCCCACCTCTTCCCTCTTCCCTGGGACTAGGCAGGGCCAACCACTCCACGCTGCCCCATGTGAACGACCACCACGTCTGCTGGGCAGTGTGGAGACCCCACCCAGGGTGCACCTCAGGGCTGTGGTTCTGAGGACGGGGATGCACGGAGAAGTGGCTGAGCCCAGGCTGACTGGATGGCAAGTCCATGGAACGCTCCTCCACCCTGACGGCCCCTGCGCTGCCATGAAAATCACCAAATCTGCACCACCGGGGAATTGCCACCAGCCATGCAGCTCTATCACACTGAATTAAAACGAAATGAGATTAAAAACCGGGTTCCTGGCCGCCCTCGGTGCTTGCTCGCTGCTGTCCTGTGGCTGCTGCGTGGCAGAGGGAGGCAGAGGGAGTCAAACTCACAGCAGGCTGCGGCAATGCAGTGGGACTTCAGGATGCCGCCGGGTCAGCCAGCCCGCGGAGGCTCTGCCGGGTTCCTGCAGACTGTTCCTTTGAGAAGCCGCTTGGGACTTGCAGAGGAGGCTCAGGACCCCCACATTTTTCTCTCTTCCTGACTTATAGTCGCCTCTGACGCTCAGCCTGATGGGCAAACCCCTCTTCCGTTGTCTTACCAAGCTGCACGTGGGAGCCGCTGTGTCCACACCCAGGATCCCTCTCCACGGAGCTGGGAGGCTGGCGCGACAGAGAGTGGCCGCGGAGCCGGCAGACACGGTGTGAGGGACGAATGTGAACTGCCCCAAGGCAGGTGGCGCCTCCTTCCCTGCTGCCCATGCAGCCCCAGCCAGCACGTCCACCAGCCCACCTGGCAGTGCTGGATCTACCACTCGCCTCGCCCACGCAGCCCTGGCAGGTGGGACCCCAGGCAGATGGGCAGATGGACAGCGATGATGCACCCCCTGGAGCCCAGAAAGGGGCCTGGCCAGTCCAGGGCAGATGAGTGAGAGAACACAAGGAGGCGGCGGGGAGGACCCCGCAGGGACTGAGGACAGGCCGAGCAGACCCGCATGGCTGGGCTCCATCTAAAACCAGCTACAGCGGGGAGACTGTGAGAGGAAAAACACGTGTCAAGTAACTCCTGTCTTCTAATTACCATGGATGGGAAAGTGATAAAGAAATGGAGACTCCTCAGCTCCCGGGGGGTGGGGGCTGGCGAGGCTTACGGTGGTATGGGTGGCTCCTGGGGGTGGGAGCTGGCATGGGTGGCTCTTGGACACCATGCTCACTCGTCCTGAAGGGCTCCAGCAGCCTCTCTCACAGCCGCAGCCTGGAGGTTCCTGAAACTCTTGACTGACTCAGGAGAAAGTGGCTGTTTCTGGCTGTTTATCATCAGTTCACAAAGCACACAGCCCCTTACACACACAGCTGTTAGAATCCACATCCTCTGTAGTTTGCTGTTTCAAGTTAAGCATGAAGGTTGCTGCTTCATGGAAGATTTCACTGGTTTATCGGTGAAGGGAATCTTGGAACTCTGGCGTCAGGCAAGTGGCCTCCCCAGCAATGGCCCTCTGTGTGGACCCGTCTGGCAGGGCGGGCAGCTGGGCCGAGGGCTCCTTTAGTGAGCCCTCCTTTAGCCACACAAGGAGGATGGAGCACAGGTGGGGATGAGCAGGGACTTGCTTCTTCCTGGGTGGAACCTGGGCAGGTCCTGGAAGGTCTGGGCAGCCCACCGAGGCCCGGGAGGCAGCTCCTACTCTGCACCTACCCTCCCCAAGGCGTCCAGGGCACCAGAGTCACCTAGACCTGGCCACAGCTTCCGCGTGGTGATTGCCTGCGTGAGAGGAACTCTTTTCTTTAAGAAATAGTGATCTTTATGATCACTGAGTGATCATAAAACACTGCTGACAATGACCATGAGGCCTGAGGACTGTGTGTGAAGGTGCTTAGGGAGGTCAGGGGAGGGAGTCAGATGACGCAGGAGAGGATGCGGCAGACCCTGGCTGGCTCCTAAGGCCCCTGCCCTGCCCTCCCACCACGCTGCCTCTCACAGTCACACCCACACCCAATCCCAAACTCTGCTGAGGCAGAGTTTTCCTCTTGGTAGAAAGAGGAAAGCCCCACAGTCCTTCACAGGAGTCAGCCCCCCCACACCCACAGGACCCGGCACCCAGGCTCCCCACAAATGAAGAGCTCACAGCGGCCCCCCCACACCCCATAGGACCAGCGTCCCGGCTCCCCACTGCCCCCCGTGCCTGTGGAGACCAGAGCAGCGCCCACCACACCCCACAGGACAAGGCGTCCAGGCTCCCCACTGCCCCCAATGCCTGCAGAGACCAAAGTGGCCCCCTCTACACCCCAGAGGACTGGGCTCAGGCCCCCCACTTCCCCCATGCCTGCAGAGACTCGCCCCACAGGACCCAGCACCCAGGCTCCCCATCGCCCCCCATGCCTTGTGGCGTGGCCAAGCCGCCGGGCCCAGCAGCTGTCTCCCTTTACCAGGGGGACTCCCACAGGCACTCCCCCATGGGCCTTGCCACAGCTCTGACCTGGCCAGAGCCAGCTGCCCTTCATGGTGACATATGCTCTACCAGGGAGGAAAGGGCCCTTCCCAAGCTCCCTGACCTTTCCCCAGTTGCTGGGCACTTGGGATTGATCGGCTTTGGCCTCTAGCAGGTTCTTTACTTTCATTCTGGCCACTCACGGTCAGAGTGGGTCAGAGTGGGAAGTGCTCACGTGCCCTGTGGGCTCACTGGCTCTCGAGGAACAGGTTAGAAGTGAGCACGTTCAGAGATGCTCCAGACCTGCTGGAAATGCTACTTCCAGTCCCCTGTGGCTCTGCTTGGGTGAAGAGGAGCCTCTGATGGAGCCCCCGCCTCTGTGGCCCCCAGGCCTCACTCCCACGTCCTGGATAGCATCAAACTTGGGGACACGGATTCCAGCAAGGATGGGCCCAGCCCCCACCCCTGAGCCCATGCCGAGCCTACAAGACGGGAGGTCAGAGACTAAGGAGAAAGAAGTGAGGCACAGGGAGACAAAGACCTGCGGGGCCTGCTGGGGTTTGTGCGCTTTAAAAACGCCACCACGTGCTCCACAGCCCACTGCACGCAGAGGCCCTGCCTTCCTCCTCTATGGCCAGATGAAGCGCCACCTAGGCCAGGAGCCACTGAATGCTCAAGCACCAGCGTGGCCAAATGTTCACACAGGAATGCCGTGGGACCTCGTGGCAAGGCGCTGCCAGCTCCACGCAATAGAGGATTTCAGGACACTCACTTCTGCCAACCAGAGGAGACGCAGGATGACCAAGGCCAGCTCAGGCTGTGTTTCAGAAACAATGTCCTGCCACACTCAGAAGATAAATACGTGTAGGTGTACCACGTTCCCATCCAACTCACTGTGCCCGACTCACCGCGGCCCCGCCTGACTCACCGTGGCCCCGCCCGACTCACCGCTGTGGGCTGTCAGCTCATGCCCAGCACCTGGAGGGGCCACCGGGGAGGCTGAGGGTGAGGGCTGCAGGGCCCGGGCAGGTAGGCAGCAGGTGTTCCTCCATTTCCCACCCACCCGACCCCCCTTCACGGCTGCCTGGGAAGTGGAATCCCAAGTCACGAGAACTGGGAGGGAGGGCCCAGAGCCAGTGTGGACCAGACCACAGAGAAACGTCAGCCCTCGTGCTGAGCCTTGGGGCCCACTTCCTGCTGGTGGCAACTCAGTGCCCAAGCTGCTGGTCCCTGGCCAGCCTGGGAGCACACCCAGGAGCACCCCGGACCCTGAGTTCCCAGGGATCAAGCAGGGTCGATGAGCGTTAACTCACACAGAGTAACGGTTTAGCAGACAGAAAGCACAACGTTTAAAATGGGCTCCAACAGTCCGACGGGTGCTATGAGGAAAAACTGCTGCAATCATGTTGGACAGCAGGAGCCTGACGGGCTGTGGCTCTGTGGCACCGAGGGGGCGACGATGAAAGCCAGAGGGCCACCACCCGCCAGAACCCCAGGGGCCCGTTCACCCCAGATTCCAACACAGAACCCTCTGCCAACAGCAAAACGTGCTTCTCCATTGCAAGATTTTGCCTTAAAAAGCGCAGCCCAGGAGGCTGAGGGCATCAAAATGCCAGTAAAAGGCCCCACTCCTTCTGCTGTTTTCCTCCACACAGAACGAGGCACGAGATGGGTGGGCGGGAAGCCGGCGCCTACCTCCACGACGGACTTGGAATCCAGCCGGAAGTTGAAGTCACCAAAGACAAAGTAGGAAACCTTCTCGAATCGCTGATCAATGATTCTGGAAATAAAAAGAGGACCCGTTACCAAGGGCACTAACTCTGGCCAGCCCCCACGCCTGGCCCCCGCTTCTCCACGCCCCCATCTGCACATCCCCTGCTGTCTCTTGCTATAGGAGAATCTCGGTGGTCGCTTTGCACCCCCAAAAATTCAGCTCTGAGACCACCACAAACACAGGTCCACCCAGCAGCCCTTAGCCCTCACCAACACAGACACACGTGTGCCGTCAGCGACACGGAGGAAGAGGTAAGGCAGAGTCTCAGCTGCGTCCTCACCTGCAGGGCCAGGGCAGCATGAGAACCTCACGTGCAGAAAGCCACAACCCCCACAAGAAGGGGAAGGGTCAGACCAGATCCTGAATATTACGCCCCAGAGCTCAGGAGAGGCGGGAGGGAGGGAGGGGGAGGGCCAGACCGGGATCCCAAATCCCGAATATTACGCCCCAGAGCTCAGGAGAGGCGGGAGGGAGGGACGGGGAGGCATGTGCAGGACCTGCAGCCCCCGCTGTCTCCTCCCGGGCAGGGATGTCCCCTCAGACCTGTTGTGAGTTGTTTCAAAGTGAGAGACTGACAGTGGCTGCATATGTGTGTGTGTATCTTTAGCCAGGTACAGCTTTGCTCAAGAAACGTTCTTCCACTTATTAAAAATCAATTGCAATCCATTTCCTAAAGACTTTCTCATTGCAGCTTCCCTTGAAGATACAAGCCATGAGAAACCATCAACCCCCTCAAACCCCAAGTCTCCCCTCAGCCGGCTGCGTGCAGTAACGCCGTGAACTTATTGCTTCCAAGGAGAGCAAGAAATTTGACCTTTCCAGCGTGAAAGCAAAGCGAGACCCTGTGCAGTGTGGCACTGGCCACAAGACCATCAGTGGAACAGAAACGTGATCTGGAAATACTCTGGTTGCCCAAATTCCTATTTTCACAGCCCAGACCCAGGTGGGGCTGCCAGGGAAGGGGGCAGGCAGCTCAGGGGCTGCCCATCCAAGCACACTGCATTTGGAGACGGGTCGTTGATTTCTCCAAATAAACTCAGTATCATTAGCCAGGCAAAAGGGACAGCTTCCAACCAAGAAACTCGGCAGGGGTGACTGCTGTCCACAGGTTCGAGTCCCACACTGCTGGGAGCACTGTGCCCTCCTGGAGCTGGGGACAGGGGCATGAGGGGCACGGCAGGGCCCATTGGGCAGGGGGCTCGACCAATCGCCAACTCAGCCTTCTGATTAGCTTGAGAAGCAGCAGAATCCGCAGGTGAGCCGATGGTCTCCTGCTTCCCAGTTCATACCTGGTCTTGTTCTGCATTGCCCTGCAGCTGCTGCTGACACCTCCACCCTCGGGTTGAAGAGCCAAGGGGCTGTGAGGTGCCAGCGGGGCCACTGCTGGCCACAGACCCACCTGTACCCTCCAGGGCTCTTATGCCAGAGTGAGAGAGGACAGTGTCTGTGCAGGCCACGCTTCCACGAGCAGGTGGGGGTGAAATCATCACCATTTTATTTCACTGTTGGCTATGGGGGTGGGAGTACATTTGTCTTAACTTGCACACCTTCAACACTTCTAAATCTACACATTGAAATTTGTATTTTCTCCCGATTTTACATGTTCACAGCCTGCTGTTCCTGGCCTTTCCCCTCTGAATTCCAGGGGTCTCCTGTGAGCTCTGGAGGGTACCCCGTCTGCAGTGAACACGGCGTGTGCTGTTGACCAGGGGTCTCCTGTGAGCTCTGGAGGGTAACCTGTCTGCAGTGAACACACATGTACTTGTTGGCCTAGGTCTGCGCTTTCCATTTTGCCTACAGCGGATTCCCTCAGGCAGAAGTTTTAATTTGCATATAGTCACATGCATCAGTTTCCCCTGCGGCTGAGACGCCGGCCTGGACCCCACGGGGACACCGAGCCCCCACTTTCATCTTTATGGTAGAGTTTTACGGGTTATCCTTTAATCCAACCGGAATTACAGTGTGGAGCAGGGATCTAAGTTTATCGATTTCCCAAGTGGACGGTCAATTGCTCGGCACCATTTATTCAAAGTGCCCGTCCTCCCACCAATTCTGTATCACAACACAGCATTCCCGACGGCTGGGTCTTTCTGAGACAATCGATTCTTTTCTGCAGACCTTTTAAAAAGCTATTCCTGCATGCTTTTAATTAATATGGCTTTTTATAGGGAAGCCCTACTTGTTGACAATCTTTCAAAAATCGTCCCAGCCACCTCACGCTCCTTCTGCCTGTTAATTGCTATAGCTTGGCTTAGCAAATCCCACAGAAGTCCTGTTTACCTTTTTAATTAGAATTCCTTCCACTTTAGGTTAAATCTCCTTGTAATACATTTGATCTATTGTCATGCAATTTGCTTAAACCAGCCACGAGCTCTGCCTGGGAGAAAGGGAAACGCTTCCTGTTTTCTGGGAGGACAGAAAACTTGGAGGGCATGTGGAGGAAGACACAGAGGGAGACACAGAGGGTCCCGTTTGTGGAGGAAGACACAGAGGGAGACATGGAGGGTCCCACGTGTGGAGGAAGACACAGAGGGAGAGACGGAGGGTCCGCGTGTGGAGGAAGACACGGAGGGTCCGCGTGTGGAGGAAGACACAGAGGGAGACAAAGAGGGTCCGCGTGTGGAGGGAGACATGAAGGGAGACACGGAGGGAGACATGGAGGGTCCCACGTGTGGAGCAAGACATGGAGGGAGACACGGAGGGTCCTGAGCATGGAGAGTGTGTGAGGAGACACGGAGGGTCCCGCTTGTGGAGGGTGTGTGAGGAGACACGGAGGGTCCCGCATGTGGAGGAAGACACAGAGCGCCCTGTACCCTGAGTCCCCAGGAGAGCAGCTGCCGGGTGCACAGAGGCTCCTGAGGGAGGGTGGCAATGCTCACAGGCCAGAGGGGCATGATGCTGCCAGCCACACCCAAGTGTAGATGAGACCACAAGATACCAAAGTGCCCCACGTGGCCACGCATCAGTGCGTGCCAGCATCTATGCATGTTACCTCTGTGACAGCCACGTGGCTAAACAGACAGCAGAACCCTGACTGAGCAAACCTTAAACTGTTCCCGAGTGCCAAGAGGAAATGCAGCCGCCCGGGCAGCCGTGCACCGCTGGCTGAGGTTTCCCTCCCAGGACCCTGGCTGCCACCCTCACAGGGGACGCTTCCCTGGCCTGGTTGCTCTTCCTTCCCAAGAAAGCCGCCAGGTGAGCAGCAGGTGGGCCGGCGATGCCCTGGAGACATGGTGTCTCCATCCAGTCCTGCGGGACCGTCATTAAACCCTCAACTGGACCACACTCCTCACCCTGCTCTGCTGACAGGACAGCCTGAGCCAATTAACAGCAGCAGCCGCCTCTAAAGGGCGCACAGTGGCTGCAAGATGAAGGGGCTGTCACGGCCGAGGCAATCACCTGAGTGCCAGCCCCGCTGCCCTCCCAGAGCTCACTTTCAATCTCAATATAGTGCCATTTGGAGCAGAAAAAAAAAGACTTGTTCTAAAATTAATTACCTTGTCAGTAGCTATTATGATTAAAGCGGAGGCCCACATCAATATCATGTGCCTAATTCAAAAAGAGAATTACAACAAGAGCCATAAAAATCAATTTTTTAGGCCTTGAAAATGGTGTTTCTCTCTGTTTTGACAAGTGATCTCATTAAGGGACGGAGGGCCGGGGGGAGGGGCTGCCTTTAAGTCCTGGCAGCTGCTCTGGGCGAGGGCCTGCGGGGCTGGTCCCCAGGTCTCCAGGACAACTGCAACCCCACAACACCACAGATTAAAGATTTAGGGAGAGTCACTGGTTGGACGTTCCGAATTACATTTCCAATAGCAGGCGCTTCCCTAACTCAGCAGTGGGAACCTGGTGCAGGGGCTTCGGGGCCCGGGATGCCGTGGGAGGCCCCCAGGGGATAGCACAGGGGCTGCAGGGCCCTGAATGCCGTGTGAGGCCCCAGGGGATGGCACAGGGGCTGCGGGGCCCAGGAAGCCGTGGGAGGCCCCCAGGGGATGGCACAGGGGCTGCAGGGCCCGGAATACCGTGGGAGGCCCCCAGGGGATGGCACAGGAGCTGCGGGGCCTGGGATGCCGTGGGAGGCCCCCAGGGGATGGCACAGGGGCTGTGGGGCCCGGGATGCTGTGGGAGGCCCCAGGGGATGGCACAGGGGCTGCGGGGCCCGGGATGCTGTGGGAGGCCCCAGGGGATAGCACAGGGCTGCAGGGCCCGGGATGCTGTGGGAGGCCCCAGGGGATGGCACAGGGGCTGTGGGGCCTGGGACACTGTGGGAGGCCCTGAGGTGACAGGGCAGGTGGCAGAAGAGTGCCATCGGCAGTCCCACTGGGGCCATAAAAAGCGTCAGGCTGGCACGGGGCTAGTTTGTTTTCCTCCCCCATGGAGCTGGAGCAGTGTGGAAGGCAGACTGGCCCCGAGGCATTCATCCCATCTCCTCCGGACACCTAACCTGCTAGGAGTTGGTCTTTTCTTTCTTTCCTTCTTTATGTTTTAACCACGGAAAGCCATGCTAGCTGAATCCTCTGGCACTACTTTTAAAGGCACAGGCTGCATACAGTTGGGAATCTATTAAGATTGGCTTGTTTCTCTGCTATGGTAGAGACCACATTTTCTCATCAAACAACTTTACATAAGCAAAAAATCAACAACATAAAATTACTACTACTGACACTATTTAATCACTTTAAAGTTTCCTTAATAATCATAACATCTCATTGCACGGTTGATCGCAAATATATTTAAGCCACTTTAAACAAACTCATCCCCCAAAACAAACACACCAGGCAGTTTATTTTCACTTCCGAGAAACTGCTGGCCTATTTCTCATGGCTTTGCTTTCACTCCACCTACTGGGAACTCTGTCCCAGGAAGCCTGAAGCCCTCAGGGTGGATATCCCAACAAGCACCACAGAACCCAGCACCACAGAACCCAGTGCCACAGAACCCAGGACCACAGAGCCCAGGGCCACAGAATCCAGGACCACAGAACCCAGGACCTTATAACCCAGGACCACAGAACCCAGCACCACAGAATCCAGGACCACAGAACCCAGGACCATATAACCCAGGACCACAGAACCCAGCACCACAGAACCCAGGACCATATAACCAAGTACCACAGAACCCAGCACCACAGAACCCAGTACCACACAACCCAGCACCACAGAACCCAGGACCACAAAACCCAGCACCACAGAATCCAGCACCCTGGAAGCCGACAAGACAGCCATCTAAGGCGCACCCAGGGAGAACCCAGCACCATAGAACCCGGCAAGATGGGTGACTAAGTTGCTTCCAGGCAGAACCCAGGCAGATGGCAGGTGTGCTGAGGCAGCAGGGCCAGCCTTGGGGTTAGCAGAGCCCCCAAAACATCTAGGGTGGCTTGACTGCACACTGCATAGAGTTACCGCACCCAGTGTGCTTGGGGAACCTCCTTGACCAACCACTGATCCCCAGTGTTGCACCTAAAAGCTCCCTGATTTCCTTACCCAGTGAGTCCCAGCCTCAGAACTCCAACCCTTTAGGGGCCACCTGAGGTTTTGCGGGGGCGAGAGGGAGGCGGGGCCCTGATCCAAGAGAAGGGTGTCCTCGTAAGAGAACAAGACACCAAAAGCTCACCCCTGCCCTCCCTCTACCACGTGAGGACGCAATGAGGAGGCTGTGGTCTGAGAGCCAGGAAAGAGCCACCACTAGAACCTCAGACTGAGAAATAAAGTTTGCTATGAAGCCCCTGCCACGGAGATCTGTGGCAGCAGCTGGGGCTTAGACAGGCCCCAGGCCTCAGCCTCTCGGGGCGGGGTCACCCTGGCCCCAGCGGCATGTGCCTTCCCAATGCTCGGCACCTTTCAAAGCCCACGCTCCCTCTGATGACTCTGTGCTCAGCCCCTTTCAGAGTCCATGCTTCCTCTGAGTCCGTCCCCACATCTGGTATTCCTGGGCACAGTGGCAGTAGGAGGGCCGCTCTCGTGCTCTCACGGAGCATCCGAGCATCACCATTTCCCCTTTTTTCTCACTCTGAGATCCACCCTCTCATACTCTGCTTGGACACCGTCAAAAACCACAAACACTGGTGCAGCACGGAAGTGCCTCAACCTCCAGGGCCCCTCCATTCCTCTCCACCGGGCAGAAAACACAACACCAAGAGCTCAGATACCAGTGCTGGCGCTGGGGTTCCGGGTGGGCAAGGACCAGCGGGGGTGAAGAGGCACGGCCCCCACAGCCCAGCAAAGACATTGTCCTGTCGGCCAGTGAAGAGCTGGGAACCACCCAAAGCCTCTCCAGGCAGCCAGCTGCGGGTCCCAGGATGGAGCACAGTGGCTGGAGCTCACGGAGACTTCCGGCAGACTCCATCCATGTAGTGCTGGACATGGTGCTTACGGGTGAAACGTGTAAAGACATAAATCACACACGAGTGTCACAGCAGTGCTGGTGCCTGCCTCCATGCTGGCACATAGTAAAAGTACAGAAACACCTGTGCCTGTGTAACAAGAGGCCAGAAAGCAGGAAGGAAGCGACAGGTGCTAAATTAGGGCTGGTGCTGGGGGCCAGAGTGGGGTTCAGGATGGAGGACAGGGCACCTGAATTC
>CM052660.1:668194-691415 GCA_028533165.1 Leontopithecus rosalia
TGCAGATGGCCTTGCTGGGTCACGGCAGACACGTGCCCTCCTCATAGGACAATACACACATGTACTTGTGAATTAAACGTGTGTGCATATGTATGTAACATGCAGATGGCCTTGCTGGGTCACGGCAGACACGTGCCCTCCTCATAGGACAATACACACGTGTACTTGTGAATTAAATGTGTGTGCATATGTAATATGCAGATGCCTTGCTGGGTCACGGCAGACATGTGCCCTCCCAGGCGCCACCACGTTGCCCCTCCCGTTGCCGTGACGACCCCCCCAGCAGTCTCATCAGGGCAAGCCCATGTTCTGCATCCTTGCCATGGCCCAGTGCCAGCCTCTAGTTTTGCAAGCTGGGTAGGTGTGAAATGTGACCTTACTGAGTTTGCACTAGCTTAGCTACGCGTCCCGTCGTGGAAACCTGTGGCTGTGGTAAAATGCACACAGCGGAAACTTTACCATCGGAACCATCTTCAGGTGCCTAATGAATACCTGTCCCCACCACACCATCCACCTCCAGGACATTCCCCACCTTCCCCACTGAAACTGTCCCCACCCAGCACCCGCTCCTCTTCCTGCTGCCCCAGCCCCTGGCAACCACCCTCCTACTTTCTGTCTCTGTGACTCTGACTGATCCAAGAACCTCATGTGAGTGGAATCATACTGTGTCTGCCTATTTGTGACAGGCTTACGGATTTAGCACAATGTCCTCAAAGTTCCTCCACCATGTTGCAGTGGTTCCTGGAATGCCCTTCCTTTTCAAGGCTGGATCACATTCCATGGTATCGCGTCCACATTTTGCTGTTGTGAGTACACCGCGTTGTGGGGATGCAAACATCTGCTGAGACTGTGCTCTCAGTTTTTTCGGGTCTGTACCAAGAAGTGGGATGGCTCAATCGGACGGGAATTCTATTTTTCACTTTTTGAATAATTGCTGTGATGTTCACAGTGGCTGCCCCCGCGTATTTCTACCCACAGTGCACAAAGGCTCTAACCTCCTCCCGTCCTCACCAACTCTGCTGTTTTCAGGACTTTCTGACAACAGCCATCCTAATGGGTATACGGTATTTGTTCATCGAGGGTCCTTTTAAACTGACAAAGGAGGTGGCCGTTGGATCTCCACTTCCCCAAGGGTTCCTGGTGCCAGGTGCCTTCTTGCGAGCGTATCAGCCATCCACACGTCGTCCCTGGAGGGAAAATGTCTATTCAAACCCCTTTCTGGCTCAGGGTGGGTGTAGTTGCTGCTGCTGCTGAGTTTTAGGAGTTCTCTATATATTCTGGGTAGGAATTCCTTATCAGAGCTATGATTTGCAGATATTTTCTCCCATTCTGTGGCTGCCTTTGGATGCACAAAGTGGTTGTATTTTACTTATTTATTTATCTTTTTGTGTGTGATGGAGTCTCGCTCTGTTGCCCAGGTTGGAGTACAGTGGCACGATCTTGGCTCACAGCAAGCTCTGCCTCCCAGGTTTGAGCGATTCTCCTGTGTTGGTCCCAAGTAGCTGGGACTACAGGCGCATGCCACCACGCCCAGTTAATTTTTTTTTTGTACTTTGAGTAGAGACAGGGTTCCATCATGTTGGTCTCCGACTCCTGACCTCTGATCCATCCGCCTCAGTCCCCCAAAGTGCTAGGGTTACAGGCACGAGCCACCACGCACGGCCAAGTGGTTGTATTTTAATGTGGTCCCATTTGTCTCTTTTCCTTTTGCTGCCTGTGCCTTTGGTGCTGCATCTGACAAATCATCGCCAAGTTCTGGCCCACGTTTCTTCTAAATGTTTTATAGTTTTAGGTCCGACTCACTTGAGTTAACTTTTGTACGTGACGTAACGCGAGGGTCCAGCCTCATTCTTCTGCCTGTGGGACATTAGCTTTCCCAGCACCACCGGCCGGAGCTGTCCTTTCCCATGGAATGTTCTTGGCACCCTGGTCAGATGTCACCGGGCAGCCGGGGAGGTTGGGTCCTGGCTCTCCTCTGCTCCACGATCTGTGTGTCTAGAGTATCTCTTCTTGAGATTACTGGCAATTTCTTCTGTGAACTCCTAGTATCTTTTGCCCATTTTCCAATCTCATTTTGTAGCTTTTTAATTTTTAAATATAACCTAGAGTTACTTCCTTGTCTCACCATCTTCTCATGCCCACCCCGCTCCTCCAAATTCTGTCACTTCTGGGCTGCGAGACTCCACATTCCCCTCCCTGGATCTCCCCCTCCTACTCGGCAATACCAGCAGTCTGGATCTGCTCAGGGTGCCCTGTGAGCTCTTCCCCTCCTCCTACTCCTCCTGCTGGGGTGGCCGGTCCGTCCCATCTTCTAGTGGGCAGTTCTCATGTACACAGCGTGGAGCCTCCCGGGCTGGTGGTTGCACAGTTCCCACTCGGGTCTCTCGTGAGAAGCCCAGCCTTTCAGGATTCGAGACCGCCTCCATCCTCACCCTCCTCCCATTCCCACTGGAAACCATGAGTCTCCCCGGATTCCTCCAGCATCTTGTCTACACGCCTCCGTCAAACATCCGTTCTTCCCACAGACTCCATGGACTGCAGAACCCCGTTCGACTCTAGCCTTCCGCTTCTCTGCACTGCCCACGCTACCTCTCGTCTCCCAGTGGGGCCCCTGCCTCTGCCACAGCTGCGGTCCCCTCAGTCTCTTCTCTCCCAGGCACCAGGGTGGCCTTTTCCACGTGCACCTCTGACCCTGCCACTGCATGTCCTCCCAGCCACGTGGCCTCCCCAGCTGTCCTGTGGCCCTCCACACCCAGCTGACAGACCAGCAGAGCTCCAGCCCCACCGGTCGTCCGGGCCTGAGGAGGCGTGCCGTTCTGTCAGAAGGGCAGCTGTGCTGCCTCCCCCTTTCTAGCTTCTTCTCACATGAAGTCCCTGCTGCCTCAGGTCTCTGTGGAAATGCAGCTTCCTTCAAGCAGCCCTCTTGATTGCCTAATCTGGGTAGAGGCTTGGCAAGCCCAGTCCCCACCTCTCCTTCGAGGCGCTGAGCATTCCAGCACTCACTGGTCTCCTCATCTGAATTCTTAAAGGGAAGGGAAGCTGCCTGAGGGCAGGCATGTGACCTGGGCACCTCTGAGTCCTCCACCACAATGCCTGGGCCATGGCAGGAATTCCACAGATCCTGGGCGATCGAAGAGCGATCCGCCACGCCCTCAGGGCGCCCAGCTGAGCAGCAGCAGCTCGGAAGCAGCAGACGGAGCCCTTGGCTCCGGTCTCAAAGCACAACCCGAGGCACAGGTTCACGGGGCCCCCGAGAAGCTGAACACTCTCACAAAAGTCACACATTTCACCGTATCACAAAGGGAAGTCCCAAGACGACTGGTTTTAAAACAATTTAACAGATTGAGTAATAAATCAAAGCAAAGTTACAATAACATTCATTAGATTATAAACAATAATAAATGAAACAAAGCTTTCGTTTAAATCAATGTAGAGCTTCATCGATCTTTTCCTATATAATGAATTCACGGCGGCCGACCCAACTGGATGGGGTGGTCTCCTCACTATTGCCCACTCCCCCAGGGCCACCCACAGGCAGCACACGGGGGCTGTGACCATCCGCTCTCAGAGGAGCTCTGTGACTACCTCAAAATGAGAGCTGACTTATTTACAAAGCACGGACTTTCCAATTTCAGCTCCTGGGGCCACACATGGGATGACGGCACCAAGGTGTCCCCGCGTCCGACCCTCCCGCTGAGGCCCTCTCCGGGCTGGCTGCCGGCTGGAGAGCTGCCCACGTAATCTCGTTCTGCCTCCTGTCCGACAGTCCACGCTAGAGGTTAATTAAATTGCTTGTCCATTGTATTCATCCACTTACCAAGCTAATGAGATTCTGTTCCTGAATTAAAGAGCATTTTATGAAGCGTGCCCCAGGGAAGCTGGCGTTCTGCGAATGGGGTGCTGAACCCTGTCACGGCTCCTGGATGTCGCATCCCCAATTAGGCAGCCCAGGAAGGACCGGGGCTTCGTCTGCCTGTGTAGACACGTCATGCTGACGAGAGGGTAAACACGCCACACAAGAGCGGCCTAATCGCCCTCGCCGGCCACGAGAAGTCCCCCAGAAGAGTGCACCCTTTAACATTTCCTATTGCCACAGTGAGGGGCAACTGAAATGGAACGAGAGAGCCTGCAAACCAGCCTGAGGCGGCCTTCTCATCAAATGGGCTGCGTCTAAGGGCGGCAAGGTGACCAGCAGTCCTGGCTTCTCTCCTGGAATCAGCACTGGGCTCCCTGCCACACCCGGGGCCAAAGCCATCGGCCGGTCTAAGGACACCCACCCTTTCTGAGAGAATTCACTCATCACTCACTCATTCCACAAATACGCGTCTGGCACTTTCTCCTTTCTCTGTGCCACATACATTCTCAGGCATGTGAGATACATCGGTGACCAGAAGGACAGAGCCCGGGACGGTGGTGCGGCAAGGGGGGCCGTGGCGGGGGTGCCCTAGCAGGCAGGACCTGGGATAGGCTCTGGAGAGACCATGTCCCTCTGTGGACCTGCAGAGGCTGAATCAGCTTCAGATACCCCGGGGAGACATCAAAGGTACCTGAGTCTGCGGCTCTGCAGTTTAGGACAGAGGCCTGGGTGATGCTGGGGGTCACCATGTAGATGGTCCTCAAAGCTGGGGAAGGCTCAGCTTGCCGAGGAGAAGCTAGAGCCAGAGAAAAGAGCAGGGCCAAGCACTGGACTGAGGCCACTCCTGGGGAGAGGCAGGAGCAGTGAGAGCCAGCAGTCATGGGACAAGGAGCCACAGGGGAAATGGGGGGTGGTCAGGGGCTAGGGCAGGAAGGACCACACAGAGGTGGCACCTGGGAGGTGAGTCAGGAGGAGGGAGTGGCCACAGGTGCCCAGGGCTGCCGTCTCATCAGGGGCTCGGGGAGCAGAGCTCTGGCCCTGGACAGCACAGCCTGTAGGCCAGTGGCGCTTCGGGCAGCCCTGACCCACACAGCCACCTGCTGTGTTCAGCACATGATCCTGGACCTGGCTCTTCAAAGGGGAAATCTCTATTGACTTTTGTCTGATTTCATCTATTTCATGAGCTGATGCCAAACAAAAGGAGAAGTAAACTCCCTGTGCCTATTTCATCTGGAGGGTGGGGAGGCAGCTGGAAGGTCCTGACCCGCAGATGATGGTGGGCCAGACAGCAGCACCAGCCACAGGAAGACATGACAGCCCAGGGCCTTCCCACAGGACTCAGGAGAAACGCGGCTGTGTGAGGAACCGCTTCCCCACGGCACGCACAGCTCATTTTAAACTTGCATCACCTAGAGTTCCTCCTCAAAGTGAGATTCATTGGCAACACAGATGCTATTTTTTAATAACAAATATTTTACAAATTGAAAATTTCAATAATGAACAAAGAAAAACATCAGTCTTAAAATAACTAGTTTTAATTATGAAATTTATTAAGTTATATTTTCTATGTATAAATGATTATAAAAGTAAATCAATAAACTTTTATGCCAATTAAATTATGTAAGGGGTTTGCATCCTAATTAAAATGGCTCTGACTTTTACCTTTTGTCTTCTAAAAATCATTAGCTTTTCAATTACATTTCACGTATAAATGTTCTGGAGAAACAGGTTCTGTGCATTACAGATACAGAATAATTAAAGTAAAATGCACTTCGAGGGGAGGCCAACGCTGGACACAAGCCGTTAACGAAATGCCTTCTGCCAGAAGAAAGGCTCAGGGCATATCAAACACTACTCAAAAGGCTTAATTGATTTTTAAATGTCAACTATACTGGGAAATTGCCATCTACATAATTTAACTTAGTTCCTGGTCCACAGAAATGCTAAAACGGCGGTATTCCAAGGGCACACTCCCTCCGGCCCCTGACCAGGGTCCCGAACCTTTGATGGAAACGCCCCTGTGACGTTCACTCTCCCCAGCACGGCAAGGCCCTTGGAACGCCCATTCCATGCACGGTCCCCAGGTGAACTGCCTTCTCTCCGCATGTCAACCTGCAGGTGGTGCCTCGGTTTACTCGGTTTACACACCCAACACTCCCCTTCCCACCATGGCTGTGGCGTCTCGTTCCTCCTCATCTCTGCCTTCATCTGAGATCATTTTCTCTCCGTTTGAAGAACATCCTTTAGCATTTATTGCCTTTCATTTGAGTTAAAGTGTCTGTTTCACCTTCAATCTGAAGAGATGTTTTGCAGGACAGGACCCTTTGCTGACACTTCCTTCCAGGACACAGAAGACGCGGCTGCACGTCCCTGCAGTGACCGTCTCTGCAGGAACAGGAAGGCGGCCTGTCAGGGTGACTCCTGCACTCTCCGCAGCTTTCTCGTTTTGTTATGATCTGACTGGGTATGGCTTTTTTTTAAATCCTGCTAGGGATTGACTAGGATCCCCAACTTTATGGACTTTAGATACGGAGGTCTGAGTGGGGTCCAAAACAGGAGGAGGCTCTGCAACAGGTTCAGGCTGCTGTGCCACTTGGGCCACGTGACCCAGCAGATCCAAGGGTGCCTGAGGTGTCAGTGCAGATAGCTATGCGTCTGGAGCCTTTGGCAGGGCTGGCCCCCTAGGTGAATCACAGCAAGGCCTCTAGGATTTTGGAGCAAGGCCCTGCCATCTTCTGCAGATAACTATTCTCCTTTACAGAGACAGCTCTTGGCCTGTTACTGGGCTTTGGTGGAAGCTGAATGTTTGACTATGGGTCATAGAGTCACCATGTGACCTGAACTGCCTGTCATGGACTGGGTGCTTTCTGACCCATCCAGCCACATAGTGGGCCATGCAAAGCAGCACTGCATCATCAGATAGAAGTGGAATTTATGTGATCGGGCTCCAGCAGGTCCTGAAGGCACAAGTAAGTTACATGAGGAAGTGGCTCAAATGCCCATGGTCCCCACTCCTGCCACCCTGCCTTCTCTCCCCCAGCCTGCACCAGTGGCCTCATGGGGAGTCCCCGTGATCAGCTGACAGAAGAAGAGAAGACTCGGGCCTGGTTCCCAGATGGTTCTGCACGACATGCAGGCACCACCCGAGAGTGGACACTGCAGTGCCACAGCCCCTTTCTAGGACATCCCTGAAGGACAGTGCTGAAGGGAAACCTTCCCAGTGGGAAGGACCTGGTTATGCATTTTGCATGGAAGGAGAAGTGGCCAGATGCGCAATTATATACTCATTCATGGGCTGGAGCCAATGGTTTGGCTGGGTGGGCAGGGACTTGGAAGAAGCATGATTGAAAAATCGGTGACAAAGAAATTTGGGAAGAGGTATGTGGATGGACCTGAGTGGCCAAAGACCATGAAGATATCTGTGTCCCATGTGAGTGCTCACCTGTGAGTGACCTCAGCAGAGGAGGGTTTTTAATAATCAAGTGGATAGGACGACCCATTCTGTGGACACCACTCAGCCTCTTTCCTCAGCCACCCTGTCACTGCCCAATGGTCCCATGAACAAAGTGGCCCTGGTGGCAGGGATGAGGTAACGCATGGGCTCAGCAACATGGACTTCCATTCACCACGGCTGACCTGGCTACGGCCACTGTTGAGTGCCCAATTTGCCAGCAGCAGAGACCATCACTGAGCCCTCGTTATGGCACCAGTCCTCAGGGTGATCAGCCAGTGATCTGGCTGCAGGCTGTTATCGCCATCTACGTAATTTAACCTCTTCCATCATGAGAAAGGCAGCGGTTTGTCCTCACTGGAATAGACACGTACTCCAGATATAGGTTTGCCTGTCCTGCACCCAATGCTTCTGCCAAGACTATCATTCGTGAACCACGGAGTGCCCATCCCCCGTCATGGCGTTCCACACAGCATTGCCTCTGACCAAGGCACTCACTTTACAGCTAAAGAAGGGCAGCAGTGGCTCCTGCTCATGGAATTCACTGGTCCTACCACGTTCCCCATCATCCTGAAGCAGCTGGGTTGATAGAATGGTGGAATGGCCTTTCAAAGGCACAATTACCATGTCAGTTAGGAGACAATACTTTGCAGGGCTGGGGCAAAGTACTCCAGAAGGCTCTGTATGCTCTGAACCAGCATCCAATATATGGTACTGTTTCTCCCATAGCCAAGATTCATGGGTCCAGGAATCATGAGGTAGAAGTGAAAGTGGCACCTCTCACCACCACCCCTAGTGATCCACTAGCAAAATTGTTGCTTCCTGTTCCCGCAACATTACATTCTGCTGACCTAGAGGTCTTAGTTCCAGAGGGAGGAGCGCTGCCACCAGGAGACACAACAGTGATTCCACTGAACTGGAAGTTAAGTTGCCACCTGGACACTTTGGGATTCTCCTACCTTTAAGTCAACAGGGTAGGGAGGGGGAGGTACAGTGTTGGGATGACTGACCCGGACTATCAAGATGAAATCAGTCTGCGACTCCACAACGGAGCTAGGGAGGAGTATGCCTGGGATACAGGCAGAATCGGGGCATCTCTTGGTATCACCATGCCCTGTGATGAAGGTCAACGGGAAACTGCAACAGCCCAATCCAGGCAGGACTACAAATGGTCCAGACCCTTCAGGAATGAAGGTTTGGGACATTCCACCAGGAAAAAAAACCATGGCCTGCTGAGGTGCTTGCTGAAGGCAAAGGGCATACAGAATGGGCAGCAGAAGCAGGTACTCATGAGTACCAGCTGCCACCACGTGACCAGCTTCAGACACGAGGACTGTGATTGTCATGAGGATCTCCTGCTTTTGCTAAAAGCATGTTTGTGTGCGTAGGCACTTGTACTAAGAAAATACCTTCATTTTATTTCCTTTTCCTTTATCGTGTGGCGTAAGATGTATTGACTTCCCATCAGCATTTAAGTATTGCTAACTTTATGAAACAGTCCTTGCATTGGGGACTGGTTTTGAAATATGAGGACATGAGATTTGGGAGGGGCCGGGGTGGAATCATACGGTTTGGCTGTGTCCCCACCCAAATCTCACCTTGAATTCCCACATGTTGCGGGAGGGATCCTGTGGGAGGTGACTGGATCGTGGGGGCAGGTCTTTCCCATGGTGTCCTCCTAGTGGTGGGTGGGTCTCAGGAGACCTGATGGTTTTATACAGGGGAGTTCCCTGCACAAGCTCCCTTTCCCTGCTGCCATCCATGGAAGGTGGGACTTGCTCCTCCTCCCGCCATGATTGTGGGGCTGCCCCAGCCATGTGGAACTGTAGTCCACATTAAACCTCCTGTTGTAGACTGCTCAGTCTCGGGTATGTGTTCATCAGTGTGAGAACAAGCGAATACAGGTGTTCCTAAGTTTGGAAAACAGTGATTTATCATTTCTTCAAAAACGACGTCCACTCCCCACTCTGCGTTCTGTCTAAGGTCCAGCTGCACATGGTTGGAGCCCACACCTTTCACGCCCCCCACTCCCCTTCCGACCTGGGCCTGGTCTCTCCATGCTTTCTGTTAATATTTTCTCCAAGTCTATCTATAGCTCATTAATTCAGTTTGCATCTCTGCAGTTTCCAGCTGTGTGATTTGGGCAAATATATAGTATCATTAAAGCCTCTGTTTCACCTTTTAAAAATGCACTTTGCCTGTTCAACTGCTGAATGATAAGGGCGTGACCTAAAACTTGATGCTCACAGAGAAAGAGGAAAAGCGGGGCTGCTATGATTCAAATATTTCTACATGAAGGAATAAACGGAATAATGTGTATGGATCACACTGTGCAGTAAGGGCCATGTAACAGGACACAGCACTCAGATAAGGGCCACCTAACGGGACGCGGCGCTCAGGTAAGGGCCACCTAACAGGATGCGGCGCTCAGGTAAGGGCCGCCTAACAGGACACAGCACTCAGATAAGGGCCACCTAACGGGACGCGGTGCTCGGTATGAGCCACCTAACAGGACGCGGTGCTCGGTAAGGGCCACGTAACGGGACGCGGCGCTCAGGTAAGGGCCACCTAACGGGACGCGGTGCTCGGTATGAGCCACCTGTGATAAGAGCCACTTAACAGGACGAGGTGCTCGGTAAGGGGCACCTAATGGGACGCGGCACTTGGGTAAGGGCCACCTAATGGGACGTGGCACTCGGGTAAGGGCCACCTAATGGGACGCGGCACTCCGGTAAGGGCCACCTAACGGGACGCGGCGCTCAGGTAAGGGCCACCTAACAGGACGCGGTGCTCGGTAAGGGCCACCTAACGGGACACGGCGCTCAGGTAAGGGCCACCTAACGGGACGCGGTGCTCGGTAAGGGCCACCTAACGGGATGCGGTGCTCAGGTAAGGGCCACCTAATGGGACGCGGTGCTCGGTATGAGCCACCTGTGATAAGAGCCACTTAACAGGACGAGGTGCTCGGTAAGGGCCACCTAATGGGACGCGGCGCTCCAGTAAGGGCCACCTAATGGGACGCGGCGCTCCAGTAAGGGCCACCTAATGGGACGCGGCACTCAGGTAAGGGCCACCTAATGGGACACGGCACTCGGGTAAGGGCCACCTAATGGGACGCGGCACTCGGGTAAGGGCCACCTAATGGGACGCAGCACTCCAGTAAGGGCCACCTAACGGGACGCGGCGCTCGGTAAGGGCCACCTAACGGGACGCGGCACTCAGGTAAGGGCCACCTAATGGGACGCGGTGCTCGGTATGAGCCACCTGTGATAAGAGCCACTTAACAGGACGAGGTGCTTGGTAAGGGCCACCTAATGGGACGCGGCACTCAGGTAAGGGCCAACTGATGAGACGCAGTGCTCTGGTAAGGGCCACCTAACGGGACGCGGTGCTCAGTAAGGGCCATGTAACAGGACACGGCACTCAGATAAGGGCCACCTAACGGGATGCGGCGCTCCAGTAAGGGCCACCTGATGAGACACAGTGCTCCGGTAAGGGCCACCTAACGGGACGCGGTGCTCGGTATGAGCCACCTGTGATAAGAGCCACCTAACAGGACGTGGTGCTCGGTAAGGGCCACCTAACGGGATGCGGCGCTCGGTTAAGGGCCACCTAATGGGACACGGCACTTGGGTAAGGGCCACCTGATGGGACACAGTGCTCCGGTAAGGGCCACCTAATGGGACGCCGTGCTTGGTATGAGCCACCTGTGATAAGAGCCACCTAACAGGACGCGGTGCTCGGTAAGGGCCACCTAACAGGACGCGGTGCTCGGTAAGGGCCACCTAACAGGATGCGGCGCTTGGGTACGGGCCACCTGATGGGACGCAGTGCTCCGGTAAGGGCCACCTAATGGGACGCGGCACTCGGGTAAGGGCCACCTGATGGGACGCGGCACTCGGGTACGGGCCACCTGATGGGACGCAGTGCTCTGGTAAGGGCCACCTAATGGGACATGGTGCTTGGTAAGAGCCACCTGTGGTAAGAGCCACCTAACAGGACGCGGCGCTTCGGTAAGGGCCACCTAACGGAATGTGGTCCTCAGTAAGAGCCACCTAACGGAACACGGTGCTCTCCCGACATCCTTGGGAAGGACACGATATCTGACCTCTAACGAAGCCTGTCCTCAAGCTTTGAAACCTACGGTTTGGCTGGATTTCAAACAGTCACCTCCTGCCCACCCTGAGCGTTACCCCCACCATCACCCTGGCTGAAGCTGGCCTTTCCCGCACCTCCCCCTGCTGAGAGCAGAGCAGGCCGGTTGAGAGTGCAGACTCCAAAGCCAGAAGCAAATTCAAATCCTGCATCAGCCTCTTCCAGGTAGTCACTGAACCGCTCCTGCGTCGCAGAGCTGCTTTGATCCCTGCATAGGTGGCAATGTGGAAGGCACCCGAGACAGGAAGCTTGCATGCCAGCTGCTATTCCAGGAGGGGCTGGTGCTGCTTCCCATCAGCACTATACCATGTGGAGGAGTCGCAGAATACGGCCCCAGCACGTCCTTGGCTGATGATGGCATCAACAGGCATGGCAGGAAGGGCTGTGCCAGCCCAGAAGGCTGGATCCTTCTAGAGCAGAGAGGCAGAAGTGAAAACAGGCGTGTGGAAGCCAGAGCAGGGACAGCAGAGGGAGAAGAGGAGACTCAGAGGGAGGAACTGGAGCTGAGAGGTGGAAGCCGGAGCTGGAGGAGGGGTGTGGGAGCTGGAGTATGCGGGGACAGGAGCCGGAGCGTGTTGGGGTGGGAGCCAGAGCAGTGGGGGCAGAAGCCTCACCGAAGCCCATGTTTGAACTCTCCACTCCTAAGTCTGCTGTGACTCCCTTGGGCCCAGAGGAGGCCACGGCTCCAGGGCCCCAGCTGCCCGCTGCCACCACTGTGACCCACTGTCCCAATCAGAGGGAGAGACAGGGACACCCTTGGCCGATGGAGGCGTGCCCACATGCCCATGCCTCATGCCTGGGCGTGAGGGGTGGGCCACGCGGGCTTCCAACAATCTGAAGAGAGCCATTCTCTTCCTTACCTTTGCTGAGGCCAAACCATGAGTAACCCTTACGGGAAAAGACATCCCAAGAAAGCCATCTCCCACTAATGGCCTTGTTATAAATTAGACCTGACTGACAAAGACCAAGGAAAAGTGACGCCCGTCAAGCCGTCATCGCCGTCTGCACTTTCTCCACTTTGGCACCGCTGTCCTGACCACATGAATATCCATCATTTTCCTTAAAAAAAAGGAAACAGACACTGCCAAGAAGTCGGTTTCCACAGGACAAGGAGGTGGGGGAGACACAGGGTGAAGGGGGCTTCCTCCCTAAGAGGGAAATGCTTACCTATTTGCTAAAGGGGGTGACCTGGCACAAAGGGAGACTGGGTGCTGTGGACAGAGGACAGGCTCCCCCTCTCGGAACCTCCCAGGAGACCATAGGGACGTGAGCTGGCACGGTGGAGAGTTAGCTGGTTGTGGAAGGAGGAGGGGCAAGGGACAGGTGGGCCCAACCACTCTGCCCCCAGCAAGGAGGGCCTGACAGTGTCCTCCTGCTTCTGGGTCAGGGCTGTGGTGAGTAGCAAGCAAGCCAAAGGCTAGGGACTGCAGCAGAGAACAGGGGAGGTTGAGGACAGGGACTCGGGGGTGGGGAGGCAGGGCATGGATTCAGGTGTGGGTGTGTGGAGTCTAAGGATGTGGGGGGTAGGGTCAGGGCTGTGGGATCTGGGGTGTGGAATCTGAGGATGTGGGGCAGGTGGTGTGGGGTGAGGGTGTGGGGGCTGCGGGTGTGGGGCTGGGGGTGTGGGGGTTGAGGGCCTGGGGCTGAGGGCTGGGAAGCTGAGCACGTGGGGGCTGAGAACGTGTGGGGTGAGGGCGTGGGGGCTGCGGGTGTGGGGCCAGTGGCTGCAGAGGGATTTTCTGTGAAGAGGTTAGTGGCCCTGAGGACCCAGCAGAGGACGAGAGTATGGGCCAGAGCTAGAAGGGCCATTCAGAGCCTCACCCTGAGGAGACAGAGGCAGCAGTCACCAGCAGGTCCTGGCTCCGTTGGGGGCCCAGCAAGGCCACAGTGGGGAGAGGGACACGGGAACAACGCCCTTCCAGAAACCCAGGTCCACGCTCAAGCCAGAGCCCTAAAACAAGCACCTGCACCTCACTGCAAGCCGCACATCCAGAATCCAACGTGGACCGCCTGCCCTCTCTGCCCGTGGGGCAGGCACAGGCAAGCTGAGCCCCACAGCCTCCAAGCTTGACCAAGTCCCTATCAGACGAAGGACATGTGAGTGGTGTTCTGCCAGCACATGAGGGAAGCAGCCACTGCTTTCAAGGACAAGGCTGGGCCAGGCTGAAATGTCACCGGCTGTCCCCTAGGAGAATGTGGGGCCTCCTGGAGCGGAGCTATTTCTGCTGCATCACTCACCACTGCCCCACTTCACCCCCGCTCCCTCTCATTCAGTGATCCTGTGAGGACCAAGCCTCAGGGTAAGAATGGGAGCCACATACAGCCCCTCACAGCCTCACAGGAGGGGAGGGGAGGGCCCGGCCGGCAGCGCCTGGCGTTCAGGGGGCAGCTGACCAGCTCCACACTAGCAGGTGCTACTCACTGGCCATTTCTGAACCTTCCCTTGTCTCCGGCGCCCGGGCAAGGAAGTGTGGAAATGAGACCCCAGGTTTTAGGACAAAGCCCCGCACGGAATGCACGCTCAGTAAAAGCCAGCAGCGGTGGCTGTGTGACAGAGTTCCACAGTGTTTACAGAAGGCAGAGCAATGGACCAATCCCACGGCACTCAAGACTGAAGCCCCTGAGCCATTCAGAGAGGAGTGAGGGGGGCCGCCAGCTTTAAAACCCTACAGAAGAGAACTAAATGTCATGAGGACTGATAAGCCCTCCTAATGCTCCCTGTGCAAATTCATGTTTAACTTGAGAAACACCAACATTTTCTCTTTTCCCTCATCATGCTTTAATTAAATCTCTAGCCCACTGTTTGAAACAAAGCCATTATGGATAGTGATCAGGAATTTCACCACTCCCTGCTGAACTATAAAATCAATCACTTAACTTTTTATTACATAACCTCTGAAAAGCGAAGCAGACACGGTTGCGGCATTTGCGGTCCATCAGATGCGCTGGCTTCTGAAAAAGGCCTGCTGTGCTTCACGTCTGTCTTTTCCCATCTAGCAGCACTGAGGAGTCACAGGGCGTCGCTCTGCCCCTTCGTCCTCATCAGAAAACCTAAACTGGAAAGAGGCTGAGGGCTGCCAGCCAGTGGCAGGGAGGTGAGGCCCTTGTGTCATTCTGTCCATGAAAAGATCAGGGACATCTGAGCCTGGGATTTGCCTCCGGAATTTTCAAAAGTCAAGTGTGAGGCTGGGCTGCAGGAGCCCCGCAGTCCCCAGGCCCCCACACTCTCACGCCACGCCAGCACCGCAAGGCTCGAGGACATTCACAAAACTGAGTAACTTTGTTTGATGTTGCCTAGAAATAAGAAAAACTAACAAATACCTGTAAAAGTTACACTTGAAAAATCTCCACTCCAACTTATGTTCAATGTACTTAGCAGAAAGGTCAAAGCTCCGGAATTTGCTGGATAAATAAATGTTGGTGAGGCGGATGAATCACTGGAGAACTGGTGCATGGCAGCGAATGAGCAGCCTGCAAATGCCTCCCCAACCCCATTATTCCCCCTTTTCCAAGAGCCCAAGATTCATGTCCCCGCATGCCGCCAGTTCATTACGGAGAAAGATCATCCCTCTTCCGGCTCGCGCCGGGCAGCGCACGCGGCCCCCTGGGGGCCCTTCCATGTTTAAATCCTCGTCATCTGCTCCGCTGAACAGCTTAATCTCTGCTTGTATGATCAATACCATATCAGTGTAAATTAAAATGACAATTTTAAAGTAATTAAGCCTGTTAATGCTCGATTCAAATGTCATTATTTGCACAAGGGATTGAGGAGAAATTACATGGAGCCCGGGTGACAGGAAGCTGTCTGGGCCCCTCAGCCCTGCTGTGCAGGCCACTGGAGGCTTCAGCAAAGCGGATTAACTTGTGCCTCGCCCTGCCAGCATGCCTATCCAATTTCCAAAGACGATAACGCAATTTGATAAATTTAATTCCAGCTACAAACTCAATTATCATGATAATAGATGAAAACTGGGAGGAGCCTCTACACAAGGCCCACATTTTAAAAAACACACTTAACTCCAGAACGAGCTTCAACAGTAATGGCTTGATTTGATTTGTTCTCTGTCTTCTGAAACCCCTTTAAATAATTATGACGGTTGGAAGAACAGCCGACATTTATTAAACAGTTGAGCTCCCACCGAAAGGCGCTGTGGCTTAGACAATCCAGGTCATCATGGAAACGTCTGCTGCCCTGAGCTTGTACAGCAGCATTTATTAGACAAGCACGTCATTACATTATCGGATCTCATAAATAGATACATAAAACTCAGCCAGCCTCAGACGAAACCTCCCTCGTGCTCAGCACTGGCAGGAGAGCGGCAGCCGGCAGGACCCCACCATCTTTGTCCCGGGTGGCGGAGGGGACGGGGTGAGGGGAATTAATGAAAAGAATTTTTTTCAATCACCTTTACCCTCCTGTGATTCCCAGAACACTGAGTGCACGTTATGAGTGAAGTCATCTCCTCCGAGCTCTCAATGCACAGATCTCTCTTTACCCCCGTCCATCTACAGACGAGGGGGTGGGAGCCTGCCAAGAAGGTCCGCACAGCACACACTGGGGACCGCTTTAGGGGGCAGCTGTGACCGCTGGACTTCATCCATTAGGTCAGCAATAAAAATTGACAACCAAACATTAATTTCAAGATGAAGAGCACAGTGTAACAATTTCCGTTTGAAGGATGTTTCAGCTCCATGTGGGCCATCCTTCAGGGCCTTCCCAGGCGATTCCAGACGCTGCTCCACCCAGGGGGAAAGAGCCCCACTGCAGAGACAGCAGCCTTGGGCGTGCCACGGGCGGTCCGTTTCAGGTGCCCCGATGGGGGTTTCCAGCTGTTCTCACACCCAGGGACGTAAAGTTTAAGTGTCTAAATCCCGCCTTTCCGATAGAGGAGGGAGGTATGCAGCTTGTGTTTCTCCACCGCATGCTTGAAGGCTTTTATCCATTTCCTCTGTACTGCCCACGATGACTTCACAGTTCCTCAAGTTTCCAGACAGCAGAAATCAGATTTAAAACCAGTAAAAACACGGACTAAAGGTTCAAATGGCTCTCCCTTTCTGTCCGTTTAAACAAAAACATCCCTGACTATAAATCATCTCCCCAAGTTCCTCAATGCGCAAAAGTGAGGAAGGAACGCTGCATTTCAACAGTCACAACATGGGAGAGGCAATGAGTCAAAGCCGGACGCACCGTGACTCAGTGTTAAGGAGAACGCGGTAAAGAACTATGTGATTGTATCATTTTTTTTTTTTGATACAGGGTCTTGCTCTGTTGCCCAGGCTGGAGTGCAGTGGCACGATCTCAGCTCACTGCAACCTCTCTGCCTCCCAGGCTCAAGCAATCCTCCCGCCTCAGCCTCCCAGGTAGCTGCGACTACAGGTACCCACCATTGCACCCAGTTGATTTTTGCATTTTCAGTAGAGACAGGCTTCCCATGTTGGCCAGGCTGGTCTCGAACTCCTGGGCTCAGGCGATTCGCCCACTTTGGCCTCCCAAAGTGCTGGGTTTACAGGTGTGAACCACCACACCCAGTCCATTCTTCCCCTTTAGCCAGGGAAAAAAATTATGCGATGAAAGAAATACCCTAAATCTTACTACCATTTTCCCTGTCATAATTAACAACCAGGTCTTCTCCCAAAAAGCAACACAGAATCGAGGGGAAAACACACGGAATCAGCGAACTCCTGGGAAGGGCGTTTCCATGAATCTAAGCAGGGGCTCTCCTGTGTTCTCAAGGCCATGGGTGGGCGGTGGTCTCCAGGGGGTGCGCTGTGTGGGAGACGCTCTCTGGATGGAGTGAAGTGCTCTATCTAGCCTTTTCTTTGGAAACATGGGTGCATCTGAGAAGGCGAGGTAAGGCCTCAGGTGGGCACGGTCTCTGAGCCCCAGCTTCATTTCCTTCAGTCTGGGGGGCTCTCCTGCACAACAGGGCTTGGCCTGGAGGGACCCACGCTGCACAGGTGGGCACCGCCTGGCCACAGTATCAGGAAAGTTCTGGGCAGACGGGGCAGCCCGACTGGACTGCTCAGCTCCTCAGCTGCAAAGGGAAAACCCAGAGCCACCCCCTGACAAGCCTGCTGCTGCTGATGGGGGAGGTCCTTGACTAGCACTGGCTGGAAAACAGGGCCACAGCCAGAAGGGACAAGGCGCATGCAAACTCCTGAGGAGGTATCTGCATCCCATTCATGCAAACAGACTCATTTAAGCTTGCAAAATAAAAGACAGCATGACCTGAATGGGAGCAAATCTAACGGACATAAACTCAAAAAAGATAATGCTTAAATAGAAGAGTCGTGATTCCACGCCAGACCCCTGAAAGCAGGCGGAATGAACGCTGAGCCCTCAGGAGGCCGAGCGAAGAGGA
Source organism: Leontopithecus rosalia (assembly GCA_028533165.1). Classification (NCBI taxonomy): domain Eukaryota; kingdom Metazoa; phylum Chordata; class Mammalia; order Primates; family Cebidae; genus Leontopithecus; species Leontopithecus rosalia. The sequence continues at coordinate 686,019 of CM052660.1, forward strand.
GGCTAACATCTCCCCGGAGGACGCCTCCCGGCACTGGGCCGGCTGACTGCAGGACGGGAACCAGAGGATTGTTAAAGGTCAGCCGGAGCCTGCTCGGCAAAACTGACCCCTGGCCACTACCTCGTGGGCTGATGCTCAGACAGCAGTATGCAGCTCTGTGCCCACGGGTGGGGCACACTAAACACTGTCCTGACAGGGATGTGTGGCCAGGATGGCAGCCACCTTCTCCCAGGAAAACACTGTGCCTCTCACCCTCCTTGGGATGGAAGGATGGGTGGTTTTCTAAGAAGCAGACATGGCGGTTCTAACAGGTGCCAAGCCGAACGGCAAGGCGCAGTTGTGAAAATCACCCACACCTCAGTGCTCAGCTCTGGGCTGCTGCTGAGAGGAAGCTATGAGCCCCAGCATGGGGGCAGAGACGTGGCTGTGAGAGGCTGCGCTCAGAGGCCCGGCCAGCCCCCACACACCGTGCATCACGCCCCGACTCATCACACAAATGCCCAGGCCAACAGCGGGGTCTGCAGGGACTTGGGAACAGGTGAAAATCACGATGTTCCCTTTGAGACGCCTGGTGGTGAAGCCTCGAGAGCAGGTCAGTGCCTTCCAGGCACACGGCGTGGTCCTGGGCAGGTCAGCCACGTGCCCTCCAAATGTCCCTGTGGCATACAGTCTTGCATTCCTTCTGTGAATTAAGCCTAGAAATGTCCACTCAACTCTCAGCATCCGAAGCCAAACCTGGTTGGGCTTTGGAGAAAATACTTGTTCATTAATTTTCCTTCAGTGACTTTCAAAACCGTAAAAACCCATCTCCAGGGAGGTCATGCTTGGTGAGCACAGCCGAGGGGCCGTAAGAATTCCCACAGGTGAGCAGCCCGGGCAGAGCAAGGAGCAGCTCACGGGGCCTCCAGAACTGAAACGTCACTTGGGGCCAAATGAACAGAACAAGCAGCTGAACTGTGGATCAACCATGGCTGTTTCTTTATGTTCACTGCTTCAGTGATTTTCTGTCAAAAAATGCTAACAAGCATGAAAGTCCTTAAGAGCTTTACAGTTTTTCAGTTTGTTCACCAATACATTTCGTGTGGCGTGTTTGTTTCCCGGGCGGCCTGTGACACAGCACTCGATCACGCCTGTCGGCCGCCTGATGGATCAGCCGGCCACGAGGCACCCTGGCCCAGCCTTTGCCAAAGAGCCTGTTAACGGATTTCCCACCCGGGGAGAAGACTGATGTGATCACAGCCCTGCCCGGCTCGCGGCTCAGAAGAGGAGCACAGGAGAAGATTATTTCACCCCCAGGGTGTGGATCTGCTCACAGAGCACCGGGGATCTGTGCCTCGGGCGCCCCAGAAGGCGAGAAAAGCGTAATAACTCGAGGCCGTGCAGACAGACCCCACAGGCACACGACACCACTGCAAACCAACGCCAGCCAGACGCCAGAAGATGGCACCTGCCGGCTCAGAATGCAGAGAAAGTGCAGGTGACGTCAACCAAAATCACCCACCGAGTGGGAATGATGTCACATTCAAAATCAATAAAGCTTTACTTAACCTAAAGAAAGTGTTTTTGGCCAGGCGCAGTGGCTCACACCTGTAATCCCAGCACTTTGAGAGGCCAAGGCAGAAGGATCGCTTGAGGCCAGGTGCTGGAGACCAGCCTGGGTAACACAGTGACACCCAGTCTTTATAAACAATTTTTTTTTAGCCAAGCGTGGTGGTGCACACAGGTATCCCCAGCTACTTGGGAAGAAGCTGAGGCCACAGGATCACTTGAGCCCAGGAGATCAAGGCTGCAGTTAGCCCTAATCACAGTACTGCATGCCAGCCTGGGTGACAGGGTGACATCCCGTCTCAAAATTCAGTAAGATGTAATGAGAAGAAAGTCTTTTCAATGTTATGTGGCATATGAAGATGTGCACGTGACGTGGAAAGCTGTTCACACTCCGTGGTGGTTTCCTGTGGCATGTTCGGTCTCCTCAGTGGAAACACACACAGAGTGGGGTGCACAGTCTGCTCGCCGAGCCAGCTGGTGACGGAAGAAGTTCCCTTCCCAATTAAATCCGGCACACGACGAGATTTTCTTTCTAGAGTGCTAACATACGTGTAAGTGGCACTGACAGACCCGCATGCATCTGAAGTGTGTGTAACTGGGTGAATCCTGACACATCTACACCACAAAACCATCGCTGCAACCGGACGACAAACACGCCCGTCACTTAAGAAGGTCCCCTGGGTCCCTTCATCTCTGGACACAATTTGCACTTGGCTCTGGACTGTGTTTGCTAAACTATATTACAAAGCGGTGGGAGCAGAGACCAGGCTAGAGTGGGAGATGTAGGCTGCATCCCAGGACTGCCTGCCATTCCACCCGGCATCCTCATCTAGGCCAAGGTGCAGGGTCTACCGTTCTCCCTCCCGGCTTCTCTTTGGTGCTCCTCAGAATCCCTCCAGCCCCCACCCAACCCCTTCCCTGGGAAACCACTCTGCGTTCTGTCATTACAGACTCGTTTGCTTTCTCAGAACATGACATACCTGAAATCATACAGAACGCACTATTTTGGGTTTGGTCTGGATTCTTCTGCCCGCCATCATTACCGCGATAATCAACCTGCCACGGTGTGCACGGACAGTCCCCTCCATCCACCATGGAGTGCTGCTGAGGCCTGTCTCACTCACCCACTGTGGCTGTCTGTGCTGGTGACAGGTGTTGGCTATTCTGGATAAAGCTGCTGTGAACATTGTCTTTGTGTGGAATGTGCTTTCATCCCTCTTAAGTAAATACCAAGGCGGCAAATGGCTGGGTCGTATGGTGTGTGTATTTTTAACTTTTTTTTAGCCCTCCATGTTTTCCCACGTGATTCTGTGACTGTACACTTCCACCACTAACACGAGAGCCCCAGAGCTGCCACAGCCTCACCAGCACTTAATACGGTCTGTCTTTGTAGGTACAATTGACTGGTTTCTTTTTATAGTGGTTTCTGCTTTTTGTGTCATATTTAAAGAAGTCCTGCGTGATCTCGTGGAAGCTGCACGGTTCCAGCTCTTATGCTAGGTCTACGGTCCCATTCAACTTAAATGTTTATATGTTTTCAAGTAACGCTGAAATGAATTTTTTGCAAACAGCCATCTAATTTCTACAGCACCATTTGTTGAAAAGACCATTCACTGACCGTTGAAGTCTACTGGTAACCCCTGTCAAAAATTAATGGAGGGCCTATTTCTAGATTCTCCATTACCTCTGCGATCTGTTAATCTGGTTTTGTGCCAACACTAAACAACTGTTTTGATTATTGGGATTTGTAAGAAATCTTAATCAGGTAGTATAAGGACTCCATCTTTATTCATGTTCAAAGGTATTTTGACCCATTCTAATTCCTTTACACTTCCATATATATTTTAGAACCAGCTTGATTTCCACCAAAAAAAAAAAGTCTGCTCGGATTCTGATTAGTAATGCACTGAATCTTTACGTCAATTTAGGGAGAAATGACGCCTTACAATACTGAGTCTTCCGATCCATGAACATAGTATATCTCTCCATTTCTTTAGATCTTACTTAATTTCTCTGAGCAATATAATGTAGTTCTCGATATACAGGTCTTACATCTCTTGACCTAATTCATTCCTTAATGTTTCATATTTTTGATGCTATTATAAATGGTAATGTTATTTAGACTTCAATTTCCAACTGCATCATTTACAAGTTGATAGCATACAAGCCACTAGCTACATAACAAGATTTTGAAGACGTAAACATTTTTATGTTAGGAAGCCCCTTCTGACTATTCATAAAAGCACTTCATTTTCCCTATTTTTTCTTCCTGAAGGTGGTATTGTCCCCATTACTGTCAATGTAGGCAATTCAGAAAAGCTGGTTTTTTTTAAAGATGGATTTTTGCTCTTGTTGCCTAGGCTGGAGTGCAATGGCACAGTTTTGGCTCACTGCAACCTCTGCCTCCCAGGTTCAAGCGATTCTCCTGCCTCAGCCTCTTGAGTAGATGGGATTATAGGCATGCATCACCACACCAAGCTAATTTTTTTGTATTTTTAGCAGAGACAGGGTTTCTTCATGTCAGTCAGGTTGGTCTCGAACTCCCGACCTCAGGTGATCTGCCTGCCTCGGCCTCCCAAAGTGCTGGGATTACAGGTGTGAGCCACCTCACCTGGCCAAAGTCTATCCTAAGCATCAATTTACACTTAGTGCTGTACTGTGTTTTCCACACACACGAGTTCTGCGGGGCACACTACGAAAGCAGCAGCTCCTGTCCTCCAGTCTCCTAGTTTCCAGAGGCAATTACTTTCTTTTAATTCTTTTCTTTTGGTGCTTACCTCCAAACCTCTAAAGCTTATATCGACACTTCTCGATTTTCCAGTTTCCATCACTGCCTTTTCCATTTTCCATGGTGGAAGACAAGGATTTAACTACTTTCCACTATCTGAGTGACACTATCCGTCACTCAGTGTCACCCACTCCATCTCTGACCCCAACCTCTCAATATAATATTTTCACTTAAATCAGTAATCAGTATTTACATCATTAGAACTTGAAAATGTTCTTTGCAACAAGATTACTCATTATATTGTGTTGGCTTTTCATGAACAGCGTTTTGTTTTCCACCAGGTTCATTACTGCCTTCTTTCTTGTTAACAACATCTGTTAATTGGGGATTCCGCTGGCTGAGAGTTGGCAAGCAGTGTTTTGAAAAGGTATCAACCCTTCACACCCAGGAAGCGACCCCACACTCCCACCACCAAGAGACAAGCAGACTGCAGCTCACGGTGCAAAAACCAACATTCATGGTCTGCACTCTGGCACCCACAGGGCCTCTTTGCACAGACCACGCCCCCTATGAGAAATGTTCCTCCTCCAGGTTCCCTCCACGGCTCCCTCCTGCTCATCCTTCAGGGGTCCCCAGAACAGCCTGCTCTTGGTCCCTGTCTCCATCGGGCCCGGGCTCTCTGCTCTCATCCAGGAACTCTGCTCCCAGCCCAGACCCCACTTGAGGCTCTTTCCGCACTTCCTCACTGTGTATTCATGTACATGCTCCCTTGTGTCCCTTACTCCACGAGGGCAGAGTGTGAGATGACACTGTGTGCCGCGCGGGTGGAGCATAAAAACACCCTGTGTGAGAACCTGCTGTGTGAGAACATGCTGTGTGTTGTGCGTCAGTAGAGCGTGAGAAGGTGCTATGTGTCTGCACCGTGTGAGAACGTGCCATGTGTCATGTGACAGCAGAGCGTGAGAGTGAGCCGTGTGTCCTGTGGTGGAGCGTGGGAATGCGCTGTGTGTCCTGTGGTGGAGCGTGGGAGTGTGCCATGTGTCCTGTGGTGGAGCGTGGGAGTGCGCCGTGTGCCCTGTGGTGGAGCGTGGGAGTGCGCCGTGTGTCCTGTGGTGGAGCGT
>CM052660.1:691915-714103 GCA_028533165.1 Leontopithecus rosalia
TGCTGAGTGAGCCTGGACACCTCACCTCCTCCGTGGAGTGTGTTTGTGCTGAGTGAGCCTGGACATGTCACCTCCTCCGTGGAGTGTGTTTATGGTGAGTGAGCCTGGACACCTCACCTTCTCCGTGGAGTGTGTTTATGCTGAGTGAGCCTGGACACCTCACCTCCTCCGTGGAGTGTGTTTATGCTGAGTGAGCCTGGACACCTCACCTCCTCCATGGAGTGCGTTTGTGCTGAGTGAGCCTGGACACCTCACCTCCTCTATGGAGTGTTTGTGCTGAGTGAGCCTGGACATGTCACCTCCTCCGTGGAGTGTGTTTACGCTGAGTGAGCCTGGACACCTCACCTCCTCCGTGGAGTGCGTTTGTGCTGAGTGAGCCTGGACACCTCACCTCCTCCGTGGAGTGCGTTTGTGCTGAGTGAGCCTCGACACCTCACCTCCTCCCTGGAGTGCGTTTGTGCTGAGTGAGCCTGGACACCTCACCTCCTCTGGAGCTTGCAAATAGAAGTGTTTTCAAGCTGAGTCCCCAAGCGGAACCTTCATAGGAGACACAGATGCCTCTTTTCTCGCTGGCCTTGCCGTTTTGAGACCAGGGAAGATCAGAGACCTCAGCGAAGGTCATTTTTTCCCATTGTTCAGAGGCACCCACTGTGAAGGCCGTGGGGGTGCTTCCCCCTGGCCCCAAAGCTCCTGCAGCTCCAGAGCTCCTGCCATGGGTGCTGCTGGCTCAAGGGTTTCTGGAGTTGCTCCCCCTGAGTCAAACAAGGAGCACGTTCAACAAACTTTTGTTGTGATGATTTCATGCCCATTTAGAAGTGGAGAGAACCCTTTCCATGCCCAGCACCCACGCTCAGCTGTTAAGCTCGTGGCCAGTTTGTTGCAAATGCCCCCCCCACTCCTCCCACCCCTAATTATTTGAAGCAAAAAGCAGACAGTGCATCATTTCATTTGTGACTACTTTAGTAGACACTTTAAAGAATACACCCTACATAGTATGTGTGTACTTAGAAGGGTGATGAGTAACCCCATCCTGTTGAACACCCAGTCAGTATTTACATGTGCTCAGTTGTCTCATAATTGCTTTTTACGGTTCACCTGTTACAGTTAATCAGTGTTTTGATAGAAATGGTTTTGTAGCTTTATTGGGGTATAATTGATGTACAGTGCACTTCACATGTTTAACATGTACAGCTTGAGGAGCTCTGGCATTGCTCTGCGCCCACGGAGCCATCCCCAGGATCAAGGAGGATGGCTCATCCCATCATCCCAGAAGGACCTGATACCCCTTGTAGCCCTTCCTGCTCTCCTCCCCACCACCAGGCATCTGCTGGCTGGCTCCCTGTCCTCACTACCAGTCAGTTCACGTTTCCTAGAATTTTATAGAAATAAAAATGAAATAATATGTATGATTTGCTTGTCTGAGCTTATTTTATGGTCCGTCCTGTCATCTCCCTTGGTGAGTGTGCCACAGAGGAGCATGCGATCTCCCTTGGCGGGTATGCCATGGAGGAACGTGCGGTCTCCCTTGGTGGGTGTGCCACAGGGGAGCGTGTGGTCTCCCTTGGTGGCTGTGCCACGGAGGAACGTGTGGTCTCCCTTGGTGGGTGTGCCACAGGGGAGCGTGTGGTCTCCCTTGGTGGGTGTGCCACGGAGGAGCGTGTGGTCTCCCTTGGTGGGTGTGCCACGGAGGAGCGTGTGGCCTCCCTTGGTGGGTGTGCCACGGGGCAGCATGCGGTCTCCCTTGGCGGGTGTGCCACGGGGGAGCATGAGGTCTCCCTTTGGTGTGCCACGAAGAGTGTGCAGTTTCCCTTGGCAGGTGTGCCACAGAGGAGCGTGCAGTGTCCCTTGGTGGGTGTGCCACGGGGCAGCGTGCATCTCCCTTGGCGGGTGTGCCACCGGGGAGCATGCAGTGTCCCTTGGCGGGTGTGCCACGGGGGAGCGTGTGGTCTTCCTTGGTGGGTGTGCCACCGGGGAGCGTATGGTGTCCCTTGGTGGGTGTGCCATGGCGGAGCGTGTGTACTGTGTGCTCTGCAGGCGTCAGATGTATTGTCCTGTGATGTCAAGTGGACCACGGAGCTTGACTGTGTCCTTTTGCATCTTGCCTGCTTGTGTGTGTTGGTCTGGATCTGTCATGTGGAGGGAGGACGCTCAGTCTCTACGGTGGATGTGGGATTGTCTGTTTCTCCTTTGTTCTGTCAGTTTCTCCCAGTGTGTTTTGTGTTGTCAGCCACGTACACATCTGTGGTCGTGCCGTCTTCCCAAGAGCTGTCTCAGTCATCACAGAACGTTCTTTGTCTCCCGGAGCCTTTGTCTGTTGGCTTTTCTCCGAGGCTCACGGCTGGTGTGGCGTGTGCTTTCCCGTGTGTTTGCTTTCTGTCTGTGCCTTTATGCTGGGAGTGTCTCTTACAGGCAGTGTGTCCTTCCGTCTGGTTTTTCATCCACCCTGTAGCTCCCAGCCTTACAACTGGAATATCCAGAACAGCCTCAGCTGGCAGAACTCCGGGATGACGGAGTGTTCCAGTCTGTGCTGTCCACAGTGGCAGCCACGGGCCACCTGTGGCTCTTGATTAAGCATTTGAAGTATGATTCCTTGAAGAACTCAGTTTCTAAACATTTATTTCTTTTTCTTTTAAACAGCCACATTTGACTTGTGATATCTGGATAACACAAGTGCCAGCCTAGACCATTAGTCTTATATAACTGCTGATGTGGCTGAACCTGGGCCTACCACTTTTCATTTTTCTGTTTGTACACAGTTTTGTTCCCTTTTTCCCCATTCCTGCTGTCTTTTGAGTTACTTTTTTCACATTCCATTTGTATTTATTTATTGGCTGTCTTCCTTTTTAAAGATATTTTTAAAGCTATTTGGGAGGCTGAGGTGGGAGGATAGCTTGAGGACAGGAGTTTTCGACCAGCCTGAGCAACATAGCAAGATCCCTGTCTCTCAAAGATAAAAGATAAAAAAAATTAGCTGAGTGTGGTGGTGCATACCTGTTGTCCCAGCACTCAGGAGGCTGGAGGCCGAGGCAGGAGGATCACCTAAGCCTGGGAGGTGGAGACTGCAGTGAGCTATGATCACATCACTACACTTCAGCCTGGGTGACAGCAAAATCCTGTCTCAAAAAAAAAAAGGCATATTTAAGTGGTTGCTAGTTAATATTGTGCTACTTCATGTGCAGTGTAGAAATTTTGAAATCATGTAGGTTTGTGTATGGCATCTATTCATCTGTATACATTGAAAATCCCAGTTGGCAATATTATTTTTAAAAATTGCTTTACTGGATAAACAAAATGTGTGTATTTTCTTTACCACACATGCATATACAATGGAATATTCGGGCATAAAAAATGAAATCATGTCTTTTGCAGCCATATGGATGGAAGTGGAGCCATTATCGTCAGGGAAACAGCTCAGAAGGTCAGATGCCATGTGCTCCCACTTCTAAGTGGGAGTGAGGGATGAGAATCACCTAAGTGGGGGGTACACACTCTTCGGGTGGGGGTTACACTGAAAGCCCTGGCTTTGGCACTGTGTGAAACAGCCATGGCACAAAACTGCACTGTACCCCTTACATTTATACAAATAAAAAAATAAACTCAGTGTCAGCAAACCACACCCTCCCTGCCCTGCTCCCCCGCCCCGGCCTGCAGCCCAAGCCAGCCCACTGCCTGCTTTTGGAAATGAAGTCTGTGGGCACAAAGCCAGGCCCAGTCGCTCCTGAGCCCTGGGGCTGCCCTCAACGCTGCTGAGCAGGGACCGCTGAGCTCCCGTGCCCACCTGGTTATTTACGGAAAAGACTTAGCCCTGCCTTCCTGGATTCCTCAGAAAGGCTGCTGGGGACGGAATTTCCCAAATTTTTGTACGTTGAAAACTGTTTTCTGTAGTTTTGGAATTTGAAGGATGCAGGGCTGGATTGGTAGCTCCTGGTTTATACCTCATTTCACTGAGATGTTTAGAAAAGGTGGTTCTGGTGTTGCCTTAGTGTGTCTGTTGGTTCTGAAGAGACGGGTTCTTTTCAGTTTATTGTTAATGGAGCTTTTTTTTACCTGGATGCCATGAAGATCTTATTTTTATCTTTGAAATCATGGAGATGATTGCTTTGGGTTAGTTTTCCCAAGTATTTGGTGAGCCTTTCAGTGTCTGAACTCGGGTCTTTTTCTGTTTTGAAGAGTTTCCCTGGATTATGGTTGTGACGATTAGCCGTGTTCCTTATCCGGGCGCCAGTCCTGCAGATGGTCCCCTCTCCAGCCGCCTTCCGTCTGTCCTTCCTTCCCAGATTTCGCTTTCTAGATGGATTTTCCTGGCTTCGATGCCCGTGTTGGGTTTTCCTTCCCGTGACTCCCGTGGCGCTGGCTGTGGCTGGTCCTTCTCTGCTTCGCCTCCGCCGCCCCGAGGCTGGTGGGCGCTCTGCTCTCCGCTCTCCATTTCAGTGTCGCGTGGCTGCTGCTGAGGGGTTGTCATTGCGTAAGCTGCTTGAGCAGTGTGGGCTGACATTCTGTTCTGCCTCACGCTTGTGTTTTGGGGCTGGGGCACGTGTTCCTCAGTTTGTATTTTTGTGTGTTTTTTTACAGCCCTGTTGTAGGGCACCCTTTGGTCACCTTGAACGGGAGCAGGGGCTTTGCAGGATTCCTGGTGTAATAGCGCCCTCTTCTGTTGGGATTGCAGAGTCCCAGTGCATCCACTGGCTTTGGAACTTTGGGCAGTGATTGGGGTCTGGGAGTTGTAGTTCTGATTCGATGGTGTTTTTCTTCCAAGCCCCTCTTTTCCTGCTTTTTCTCCTTTGCCATCTGATTAGGGCTGTGACCTTTCCTTCTTTCTAAAAATCGTTTTCTCTCCTTTGTGGGTAATGTCTCAGGAGTGCCCTTGAAATCATGAAAGCGGGAGGTTAGGTTGTGCCTCCTACTTTGAGTTACAGCAGCTAAGAAGTCTTGCCTTGCGTTTCGGCCCATGCTCAGATGTGCGGGGATGCTCCCCAGGATCTTCAGCCTCCGGACTTGTGGGGATGCTCCCCAGGATCTCCAGCCTCCGGGCTTGTGGGGATGCTCCCCAGGATCTTCACCCTCCGGGCTTGAGGGGATGCTCCCCAGGATCTTCAGCCTCCAGACTTGCGGGGATGCTCCCCAGGATCTTCAGCCTCCAGACTTGGGGGGATGCTCCCCAGGATCTTCAGCCTCCGGACTTGCGGGGATGCTCTGTCAGGATCTTCAGCCTCCGGACTTGTGGGGATGCTCCCCAGGATCTTCAGCCTCTGGACTTGTGGGGATGCTCCCCAGGATCTTCAGCCTCCGGACTTGAGGGGATGCTCCCCGGGATCTCCAGCCTCCAGACTTGCGGGGATGCTCTGTCAGGATCTTCAGCCTCTGGACTTGTGGGGATGCTCCCCAGGATCTTCAGCCTCCGGACTTGTGGGGATGCTCCCCAGGATCTTCAGCCTCCAGACTTGCGGGGATGCTCCCCAGGATCTTCAGCCTCCGGGCTTGAGGGGATGCTCCCCAGGATCTTCAGCCTCCAGACTTGCGGGGATGCTCCCCAGGATCTTCAGCCTCCAGACTTGTGGGGATGCTCCCCAGGATCTTCAGCCTCTGGACTTGGGGGGATGCTCCGTCAGGATCTTCAGCCTCTGGACTTGGGGGGATGCTCCCCAGGATCTTCACCCTCCAGACTTGCGGGGATGCTCCCCAGGATCTTCAGCCTCCGGACTTGGGGGGATGCTCCCCAGGATCTTCAGCCTCCGGACTAGTGGGGATGCTCTTCCAGGATCTTCAGCCAGGGAAGAGACACACAGAGATTCAAACACACAGCCAACCAGTCCTTGGGTGCTTGTTTTTAGTGTGTAGTTGCCCTCAGTGGGAACAGTGGCCTCTGAGGGCCTCAGACTCCTGTGGCAAAACCAGAGCCCCTGCTGATAACACCCTTGCTGTGCCTTTTACTTGATGCGTGTCCCTGTGTACCTGCCTTTCTCTCGGCCTTCTTCTGTCTTCTTCGGCCTCTCTTTGCCTGCACTTATCTGTGGAAGGTGTCCAGCATCCCCCCCACGCAGTGTCCATGGTCCTGTGGCCAGAGGCTTCCCGTGGCCGTGCTTAGCGTGCTATCTCCTGTTTCCTGGAATTGGCCTCTGTCTGGATCCGGCATGGGTTCGGTTTTTCCGACAGCATGCTTTGCTGTGGCGCAGCTTCCGTCAGGAGGCTACTCACCTCTGTCTGTGTCTTCTTATGGTATTTATTAGCAGCCTCCAGTGGTCACTGCCCTGATTCACTGTGTCTTGAAGAATATTGAAATGGCTGTGTTCTATTTCTACCATTTCTTTTTCACTCTTTGGTAGGAGTGTTTCTGTAAAGAGGAGACCCTGTGCTTTTCCAGAGATACAATTGTCCAAGAAAGGCAGGGTAATGCCCTGCTTGGTCCCTTTACTTACCTTTACAAACGATGTCCTGGCTCAAAATAACACCCTGATTTCAAGACGACCCGTGCGTGGAGGTTCTCAGGTTCGTGAGGGTCTCGTGGATGTCAATGTTTTTGTTGTTCTGATCCATTCTAGACCATAATTCTGCGTCCTGGATGGCGTTCATGACGTGTGAAGTTACAGGTCTTGTTACAGGTGACTAGTCCCTGACTCTGGACTATAATTCTTCATCCTGGACGGCGTTTATGATATGAGAAGTTACAGTTCTTGTTACAGGTGACTAGTCCCTTGTTACAGGTGACTAGTCCCTGACTCTGGACTGTAATTCTGCGTCCTGGATGGCGTTTATGATATGAGAAGTTACAGTTCTTGTTACAGGTGACTAGTCCCTTGTTACAGGTGACTAGTCCCTGACTCTGGACTGTAATTCTGCGTCCTGGACGGCGTTTATGATATGAGAAGTTACAGGTCTAGTTACAGGTGACTAGTCCCTGATTCTAGACCATAATTCTGCGTCCTGGATGGCGTTCATGATGTGTGAAGTTACAGGTCTTGTTACAGGTGACTAGTCCCTGACTCTGGACTATAATTCTTCGTCCTGGATGGCGTTTATGATATGAGAAGTTACAGTTCTCGTTACAGGTAACTAGTTCCTGACTCTAGACTGTAATTCTGCGTCCTAGATGGCATTTATGATATGAGAAGTTACAGTTCTCGTTACAGGTGACTGGTCCCTGACTCTGGACTATAATTCTGCATCCTGGACAGCATTTATGATATGAGAAGTTACAGTTCTTCTTACAGGTGACTAGTCCCTGACTCTAGATTAATTCTGCGTCCTGGACGGTGTTTATGATATGAGAAGTTACAGTTCTTGTTACAGGTGACTAGTCCCTGACTCTAGACTGTAATTCTGCATTCTGGTCGGCGTTTATGATATGTGAGAAGTTACAGTTCTTGTTACAGGTGACTAGTCCCTGACTCTAGACTGTAATTCTGTGTCCTGGACGGCGTTTATGATACGTGAAGTTACAGTTCTTGTTACAGGTAACTAGTCCCGCTCTTCAGATAAACCTACCCAGGATGAAGAATTCTCCTTCATGAATTCTTAGACAGTTTGTGCCTTTGTGGAGTGAGATGACCCAGTGCCAGAGTGTGGCTTTCTGGGCCTGGTCTTTCGGCATAAGCTCCTGGGACTGGGTATAAACTCAGCTGCAGTCTGTTCCAGGAAAGCTCCTCCAGGGCCCGCGTCGTGAGGGAGCTGTGCGTGGAGGGTGTTTGGTTTGCAGTGTGAAGGAGCCACAGCTCCTGTGGCTGCTGTTTGGTGCTCTGGCCTTTCCTCTAATCGTTCATTGCTCTTCTGAAATTTTCCATGGTAAAGCTCTTTTCATTTTGATGACTTGATTTTCAAAGCAAGTGTGGCTTTTCACCTGCTTGGGGTCCCTGTCTGCATCACCTGTGGGAAGCGTGTGGGAAGCGTGCGGGAAACGTGCGGGAAACGAAACATGTGGGAAGCGTGTGGGAAACTTGTGGGAAACGAAACGTGTGGGAAACGAAACGTGTGGGAAACGAAACGTGTGGGAAACAAAACGTGTGGGAAGCGTGCGGGAAACGTGCGGGAAGCGTGTGGGTAACGAAACATGTGGGAAACGTGCGGGAAACTTGTGGGAAACGAAACGTGCGGGAAATGAAACGTGTGGGAAGCGTGCGGGAAACGAAACGTGTGGGAAGCGTGCGGGAAACGTGCGGGAAGCGTGTGGGAAGCGTGTGGGAAGCGTGTGGGAACACGGGCTTCCCCTCAGGCATCACCTTGTGTTTTCGAAGCGTCTTCTCACTTCAGCTTTGAGGGCGTCATCACCCCACGTGCGGGGTCAGGATGTGGGGCGCACCAACAGGGCTCCCCAGTGTGTACGACTGCTGGTGCAGCAGGGTTCAGGGCTCAGGGGCCTGTGAACACAGAGGAAAGGGAGGTTCAGTGTCATTCGGGAGTCCAGCGGGGAGGGACAGCCTTCTGGGGGACAGCCTGGAGCCCATCTGCTGGGGAGGCCGGGGGCAGGGGAGTGGTGGAGGTGTTTCCAGCAGAGAAGCCCCAGCGTGCAGTGCTGGCTCCGAGCCGGGTCCGGTGGGCTGGGTCTCAGAAGCCCTCATGTCCTTAGTTCTTTTCCATGTAGCCCGCCGGCGTCCCCCACGTGAGGGCCGGGTCTCACTGTGCGGCTGCTGTTCTGGGGCCCCTGAGGAGGTGGCTTGGCCAGCACAGCGGCTGCTTCTCCACAGCTGCACTCCTGCAGCGACAGCCTGGGGATGCAGTGAAATGGAATTATCATGAGGCCGCTGGAATCCGAGGACACATCCTTTCTTGTGATGGCGTTTGCTTGCGGAGCTGCGTGCGTGGTGGCCACCTCTCCTCCCCCATCGCGCCGGGAGCAGGGGTCCCTCTGTCTGCAGAGGCCTGGCCTTTACTGGCAGGGGCTTTGCTTAGGAGCACATCCATCTGACGTATGCTTGCTTTTGAGAGACGTCAAGCTGTTCCGTTTTAAATGAATGGGGTCCTTTGTCATAACTGCATGGAAATACACATGTGAGACGTCTGACCCAGTGTTCCACATGGGGGGGTGGCTGCACCTGGTCAAGACCCGCTGATGACGCTCGGTGGTGTCTTTACATGTCATAACTCTTCATCGTCCTGCTTCTCTGTCATGTGCTTGAAATCCTGCCAGGCTGGGGAAACAGAATACGTGTTGCTGGTAAACTTGAACTCACGTTCAGTCCAGTGCAAAGCCGGTGTTGCCAGGCGCCGTGTGGGAGTTGTTGAGTTTAAGGGAATGTCATGGAGAGCTGAGTCATTTTCTCCAGTTGTTTATTTAAACGTAGTGATTATTAAAATTTAGTTTCAAATACTATTAATTTGGAAGATCATTGGGTTTGCCAATTAAGATACACTGAATATAGGGTTTTTCCCCAGAGGTGTGGTTTAGTCAGTTAGCTTTGCTAGTATATAGAAGGCATTCAAGTATTAAAGACTAAGAAGGGCACAAAATAAACCTAAACACGTCCAAGTTGTCACTGAATACTGTGCTGCTGCGACCATTCTCTCTAGGTGGTCCCGGAGTATAGGCGGACTAGTGAGAAAAGTCACCGTCCTGAAGAATTTTGAGGCCAGATGTGGTGACTCACACCTGTAGTCCCAGCACTATGGGAGGCTGAGATGGGAGATCGCTTGAGCCCAGGAGCTGGAGGCTGCAGTGAGCTAGGATCACACCAGGTTCTCCAGCCTGGGCAACAGAGTGAGACCCTGCCTCAAATAAAATAAAATTAGTAGTAAGTTTAAGAAATATGTAGCCTCAGGACAGGCAGCTTAGTGTTTGGATTCTGAGACCGAGCTCCAATGGTGAAGGGATGGGGAATGACAGGAAGTCAGAGGGCATAAAAGCATCAGCCTGGCCCAGGTCTGAGGGTGCTGTGGGTTACTAATTCTGCCGTGCATTCGAGGTGCTGTGACCGTGGCCAGGAGCTGTGGCATAGAAGTAAAAGCCAGCATCCAGTCCTTGCCCAGCCCTGCGCCACTATGCCCATGGCATCCGTCACCTGGGGTCCTGGTGCCCTGTGAGGAGAATGCTGTCACCTCCCACTCACAGGGGCCGTGGGGGCTCCGGAGCTTGGCGACCTTATAACCTATAGTCCCGTGGTGTCCTAGGGCATGTGGACACAGTGAGGCCTCTTCCATGCCAGGGAGGTGTGGGCAGATCTCAAGCCCACCCGGCTCTCCTCCCCACCCTTGAACACCGCAACAAAATCAGAGTTGTGCAGCAAGGCAGCCTGGAAATAGCCCTCCCGCTGGCACCAGGGGTCTGCTTTGAGAACTTCTCTAGTGTCAGGAGCCACGTTCAGCCATCTGTTCGGGAGAAGAGCACCACCTGGGCATGAAGGCAGCGGGCTGTCAGGCCTCCTGAGTGCCCCAGGAGCCCACGTCCATGCCCGTGAGGGAGGGGCCCACTTCGTGAGTCCACCCGGGGGCTGTTGGGAGCTCGGGCACAGCCGCCTTTGTCTGCTGCTGCTGCTGCCACCTGAGCACAGGCGGGGCCTGCCCGCGGTGTGTGGTCAGAGCCCAGGTTCTGTCTCCCCAGCCTGAGCCCGTCTTCCCTTGCTCAGCCGTGCCCTGGACCGCCAGGTTCCCAAGCCCAGCGCAGACAGCATTGCCCGCTCTCTCCCACCTTTCCCTCCTCCAAGGAAGCCCATTCTGCTGGGCTCTTGGTGGCTGGCTGGGCAGCACCCCGCAGCCCTGGACAGTGAGCCCGTGGGTGGGCTTGCCCATGGGAAGCGCTGCCCGTCCTGTGTTCCAGGAGAGCGGGGCCAACGAACACTTTACCCCTCGTCCTGCTGAAGTGACGTGCGGCTCCCCGGCGGCTTCACTTGTGCCCACCCAAGGTTTCCTGCCAGGTGAGACGCAGTTTGTGTCCTGGCCTGCAGCTGTTGGGACTCCCATGCGGGGTGAGGTGTGCGGTGTGGCAGTGGCTGGACAGGGTTGGAGTGACAGAAATGGACTGGGACCTGGAAGGAGGGGAGGCCACATCCATATTGCATCTGCTCTGAATTCTCTGCCCACATGTCCTCTTAGAGCCTCCTGGTGGAAGCCGCACTGCCAAGGATATTTGTTGCTCTGCTCTTTAGCTGTAAAAGCTGGGGACAGATTCAGCAGGTGGCAGTGGTGATTACATGAGTCAGAATCCTTGCTGGGGACCTCAGAGACGTGTCGGGGGCCTGGGAGTGTTGATGGGGTGGGGGTGCGGAGGCTGAGGGACCAGTGGCCGCAATGCCAGGCTCAGGTTCCCGGCTCTACCACTCGGTGGACGTGACCCGGTGGGAGTTGCTGCTGCGTGTCAGGGTCCTCCCAGGCTGTGAATGGGCAGCAGAGCACCTGCCTCTTGTACGCATGAGCACACACGCACTCAGGCACATGTCTACGCACTCGCTCACACATGCTCAGGCACACACGTGTGCGCGCGCTTGCCGGGCATGCCTGAGTGTTGCTAACAGGCGACTTCCTGGTGAGATTGTGACTAGTTGATCTCAAGGCTCCCAGATGCTCTGCCGTAAACATGCATAACGTTTTTTAACTGGGAACAAAATGCCTCTAGATGATTGAAGAGGTTCTGAGAAGTCTGGGCTCTTTTCTAAGGACTTTATAGTAATGGGAGGGTAAAAAGCACTGGAAATGCAAATACCAAGAGCACAAGGGCAAGGTGACTCCTGGAATCTGTCCGGAAGAGCCCGTGGTCGCAGGCACGGGGCCCGTCTCCACCAGCCCCAGTGGCTCCAGGCCATGGCGACAGCGGAAGAGGGGCCGAGTGTGGCTCTCCGATGGCCCTGCTGACCCTGACCTGTGCTCCTCTCCCTCCAGGTCGTGCACACGCACAAGCCACACTTCATGGCCCTGCACTGTCAGGAGTTCGGAGGGAAGAACTATGAGGCCTCCATGTCCCACGTGGACAAGTTCGTCAAGTAAGTCTCGGGGCGGGTACTGGGACACATCCCCTTTTTTGGGGGTGTGGGTGCTGGCGGGTGGGTGCTAGTGTGTCCCCTTCCCCGGGGGTGTGGGTGCCGGCAGAGCAGGTGCTGGTGTGTGCCCCCTTCCCTGGGGATGTGGGTGCTGGCAGGACGGGTGCTGGTGTGTCCCCTTCCTCGGGGGTGTGGGTGCCGGCAGGATGGGTGCTGGTGTGTGTCCCCTTCCTCAGGGGTGTGGGTGCCGGCAGGATGGGTGCTGGTGTGTGTCCCCTTCCCCAGGAGTGTGGGTGCTGGCAGGATGGGTGCTGGTGTGTGTTCCTTCCTTGGGGTGTGGGTGCCAGCAGGGTGGGTGCTGGTGTTTGCCACCTTCCCTAGGGGTGTGGGTGCTGGCAGGGCAGCTGCTGGTACATGTCCCCTTCCTCGGGGATGTGGGTCCTGGGGGTGGCGTCTTATGATGGTACTGTGATCCCCAGACTCACCATTTGGGACTCACATGGAGGTCATTTTGGCTGAGTCTCAGTTTTCCAGAGAGAGGAGTGGCCTGGACGTGTGGCCGCAACCCTCCTGGGGCGGCGATGGAAGGTAGGGTCTGTGCTCTCGGGCCAGGTATGTGAGCCCCGGTACTGACTGGAGCCGTCCCAGTGCATGTGTGTCTGAGGCCTAGGCCTGCAGTGGCCCGGGTACACATCCCACTGAGATGCATCCATCTCAGGAAGGTCGGCTGGGAGCGTCCATACTCTGTAGAAGCGAAGTCTCCACCCTTAAGGAGGAAGGTGCCACACATGTGATCCCAGTGTGCACGCCCTGAGGCTCCTGAGGGGGCTGGCCCAACTGCGTCCTGTCTGGGAAGAGGGGCTGCCCCGACCTGGGGCATCCAGGAGTGGACAGGAGCAGGTAGGGGCAGGCAGGGGCAGGCAGGCAGGCTTGTGTTCAGACACGGGGCCTCCCGCTGGCCACTCCTAACAGTGTGCTGTATTTTCCCGAGGCCACAGCAGTGGCCTCTGTGTCCCATACAGTGTGGCCCTGGCACATGCCCATGTCGGGGGTCCTGTCTCCACCTGCAGACTCTGGGCCAGGCCTGGCTTCCTTGCAGCACGAGGCCTTCACGTCGAGAAGCTTCACTGCTGCCGCACTCTGCGGGTGGACGCAGCTATCCCTGGTCAGGATCCCTGGACAGAGCTGCTGGGACCTCTGACCTGGTGCAAGCTGGGACTCCCAGTGCCAGTGCGAGCAGGCCTCCAGGGATCCCAGCCGCTGCATCCTCATGTCCAGGCGCTGGCTGTCCTGGAGTGACATAAGCCCTCCAGCCTGACTCCCAGCATGGGGTCCTTTAGCAGAACACAGCGGTGGTTTCAGTTGCCAGAAAAACTGCCACAGCTTCCCCAAATGACCTATAGTTTAAGGCAGTTTTCACCGAAATCTTAACGGCATTTTCCCTCACACTCAACAGACTAACACTAAAATTGCTGTTCAGGAGCAAAGGGTCAAGAATAGCTAAAAGAATCCTGAAGGAAAACAAAGTGGGCTCATCCTGAAGCAGCAGGCACCTGGCGTCGTGCAGGTGCCCAGCCTGAGAGGGGAGTGGAGGCCCCGCCCAGACCCGAGGCTGCCCTGCAGGAGGAAGGTGGGCACAGGATCAACGGGGTCCTGTGTTGGGAAGATGAGACTGGACCCCTGCTCTGTGTCCTCAGCAGCCACTTCCCACTCACCCTATATAAGATCAATTTCAGGTGTGTTGATTATATAAATGTAGAAGCCAGCATTAAAACTTCCAGTCTCAAGTGTAGGAGAAAATCTTTACAGTTTTGGGATGAGAGATTTCTTTTAAAATGTGCAGGAAGTGCGGCCGTGTTAAAGCTAAGCGTTTGCTCATGAAAAAGCACTCTGAGCAAGGTGAAAATGAAGCCACTCTGGGCAGGATCTCTGCAGCTCACGTTGCTGACGAAACTGGAGCTTAGATCTGTGAACTCAGTCAGTCAGTAAGGGAAGGAAAGCAACCCTGTTGGGAAGCGGACACCTCGGGAGGGAGAGGAGGTGGGGACGGACCGTGAGCACGCGGGACGCAGGACGCCGCCCTCACAGCAGGCGGGACAGCCAGACAGGAGCCAGGCCGCCCTGCCTGGTTTCAGAGCCGCACCACGGAGCGTGGCCCCGTTCGTTCCTCCGCACGTGATGCTAACGTACACCCTTGTGCTTTTTGCTTCAGACGGTTTTGTTTTTAAAAAAGATTGAGGTGAGAAAAACGCCGTTTAGTTTGACCAGTCGTGGGTTGATTCCACTGCCCTCCGCCCATTTGTGTGGATTCTGGTCTTTATCTGGCACGGTTCTCCGTCAGCCTGAAGAACTTTCTTTAACATTTATTTTAGCACAAGTCAGCTGCTGATGAATTTTCTCAGCTTTTGTTTGTCTGAAAAGGTCTTTGTCCTCAGTTTTGAAAGACGTGTTTGTTGTGAATAGAATTCGAGCCTGTGGATGTTTCCCTGTCACTGCTTTAATGACGTCGCCCCATTGTCTTCTGTGCCGCACTGCTGCTGCCGAGAATCTCCGCGTTGTTCGCTCTTCATTTTCTTGTGTATAATGTGTCCTTTCCCCGCTGCTAGGTTTTGTCTTTATAGCTGGTTCTCAGCAACCTGATTATTCTGTGTTTGCTCTGATGTTCCTGATTGTTCTGTGTCTGCTCTGATGTTCCTGATTGTTCTGTGTCTGCTCTGATGTTCCTGATTATTCCGTGTTGCTCTGATGTTCCTTCCGTTGATCTCGCCTGTGCAGTTTGAGCGTTTGCAGCCTGATTGTTGTTTTAATCAGATTTGGGGCACTCTGTCCGTTGCTTCTTTAAAGGCTGCTGTTCTTTTCCTTCCCTCGTCTTCTGTCCTCAGGCTCGGGTTACCTGATGTGAATTGCCTGGTGCTGCCCCACAGCCCCTCCAGGTCTTCTGACTTTTTCAGTTCGTGCCCCTGAGTTCCGCTTTGGGTCGCTTCTGCCGCGGTCTTTTCAGGCGCCTGGCACTCTTCTGCTGCAGGCTTCGATCTGAAGTCCATGCAGTGAACGTGTTCATTTCTGACTGTTGCTCAGCTCCTGGAGGCTCATGTGCAGCCTCCCCGTCCTCACTTTCCTCCACTCTCCGGTCACATCTGTCATGGCTGTTTCCAGCTGCTTCCGGCTCATGACCTCATTTTTGTCCTTCTGGGTCTGTTTCTGTTGACTGCCTTTTCACAGGATTGCGGCCACATTTCGTTGCTGCTTCACACATCAGGTTATTTTCGACACAATTCCCGCGGTTGTGAGTGTGGCGCTATTGAGCGTCTCTTCCTCCAGAGCATGTTGAAGGTTTTTGCAGCGGTTGAGCCGCCGGGGGTCGGCGTCAGCCTGTCCCGTTCTCTTCCTTGCCCTTCTCTACTGGTGCGCTTTTATTTTCTCACACGTGGACGCCCCTTCTTCCTGACACATGCACTGGCTGAGTCACAGGGTGCTGGTCTCCTTTCTCCCCACCGTCTTGAATGAGCAAGCCCGGGTGGGGGCAGACAGGTGGGGCCTCGCCCTCCCGTTCACGGCCCCAGGGGTGTGCGGTGGCCTCCTGGGCAGTTGTGCTTTGTGGGGCCAGTGGTGAGGTTACCTCCTTGAGGCTTTCCTGACGATGAAGTGTGACCAGCAGGATGGACGGTGGGTGACCACGGCGTGCCCGGAGGTCCCCCCCTTCCTTCATGGTCGCAAGGCCATGGCCACTCAGCCACCATCCTCACCATCCCCTCTGGGAGGAGCAGATGGGGACCGAGCTGCTGGGGCTCTGGGCTGCATGTGTCCCAACCTGTGTGCTGGTGGCCATTGTGGGGTGTCCAGTTTCTCTCTTGAGACCAAACTTGAGCTACCGGGAGACCTCCACGCCAAGAGCTTAGAGTTGCCCTTCCCTTGCCTGGGACCTTCTCACTGTTTCTGTCCCTAGGAGGCTTCAGACCTCGGCATCTCACTGCTGGGTGGAGAGCAGAGCCTGCGGGTTCATGAGCTCTCCTCATGCCGAGAGCTCGAGGTGAGGCCAGCTCCTGCCGTGGCTGCTGCCCCTCCCTGCCCTCTGCCTGTCATGGGTGGACGGTCTCGCGGTGACGTGCCCCCGGCACTGGGGCACATCCTGACGCCTCGTGGGCCTCTCGTGAGGTGTGAGCGTCTGCGTGACTTTTCCTCAGCAACTTCCTTTCTTCCTTCCAGAGAACTTTTGTCAAGTGATGCGATGAAAGAATATAACAGGGCTCGAGTCTACCTGGACGAAAACTACAGATCCCAGGAGCACTTCACGGTGAGTCCCTTCCGCTGCCCGGTGCAGGGGTCAGCCCTTCGCCTGTGTAAATGGAGAGGGGGTTGGGTGCGCCCTGCCCTGAGCCTCGCTCCTGCTGCCCTACCTGGCGCTCCTGCAGTCTGCTTGGTAGTTTGCTGGGTGGTCTGAGCCCAGGGCCAGCCTCTCAGGGAAGATGGCCTGGCACGCACAGGGTCCTGGGGCTCCAGACCGAGCCCAAGCAGGAGTTGGGAAACAACAGTCTGGGAGGGGCCCAGGGCCTCAGGGTGTGTGAAAGAGGGAGTCTGGGGTTCCAGGCATGTAGATGAGAGGTTGGACAGCAGCCGCAATCTGCTCTGAGAGCCACTGTCACCAGCCACGCTGGGCTCCAGCTTGGCCTGGCCCGTCCCTTCCTGAGCCCTGAGGATGCGGGGCTCAGGCGGCGTCCCACCTCCAGAGAGGCTGTTCTTGGGGTGAGTGCAGGGGAGGGGGACATAGCTTTTCACAGGGCTGGGAAAGACCTGTCCCAAAGACCTGTCCCTCCTCTGCGGTCCCCCATCAGGTAGACACGTGAGATGGTGGCCCCGGGGTATGTGGCAGCCACAGAGACAAAGGTACCAGGTGTCTGGGAAGGGGCTGGAAGCTCCTCAGAGGAAGGGACACTCTGCAGTTTGTAAATAAATTGTTGTTGGTTCAGAGACTCACATCTTAAATTCCGTCTTTACGCCCTGGGCCCCTTGTCCTGGGTCCGTCTCCCCCGTCTCTGGGGAGGCCCTGGGTCCCCTGGCCTGGGTTCATCTCCCCCGTCTCTGGGGAGGCCCTGGGCCCCTTGTCCTGGGTCTGTCTCCCCCGTCTCTGGGGAGGACCTGGGTCCCCTGGCCTGGGTTCATCTCCCCCGTCTCTGGGGAGGCCCTGGGCCCCTTGTCCTGGGTCTGTCTCCCCCGTCTGGGGAGGACCTGGGTCCCCTGGCCTGAGTCCATCTCTCCCATCTCTGGGGAGGCCCCAGGTCTCCTTGACCCGGGTTCATCTCCTGGCCTTCTGTCCCCAGTGTCAACGCCCACCAGTCGTGAGCCCGTTGCTGTGTGACAGGCCCCTGTTCATCTGCCTTTCAGGTGTGCGCCCGTGGGCGGCAGTGCTGAGGGCGTCGTGCTCCAGTACTCCCCTGCCCTGTGGGAGGGACTCTCATTGCTCTTTGGATTCAAGGGCCGTGTCACAAGCTTGGCATTTGGGCGTCTAGTGCCAGTTACTCAGTGTCCCTGTCCCTGAGATGCACACACAGCTGCTGTGCATGGCCGCAGCCATAGTGGAGTCTGCACCAACCCCAGGAATCCCACGTGTGGCCTCTGCCCCTCGTGCTATCAAGCAGCTGCTCCCGGCCTCAGGCCTCAGGCCTCCCCCACCCGCACGCAGGGGGCTGCTCCTCGTGCTCTGTGGGGCACATGGAGACCACGCGGCCTACTCGCGCCGCAGCCGAGGACCTCATCCCCATGCTCAGGGTGCAGCTCCTGTCAGCCTTCCTCCCTCTCCCACCACGGGTCCCTCCTTCCTGCCGGCTTCACCCTCTCGGCTCTGCCTTCCTCTCCCTGAAGAGGCAGCTTCCTCGACCTCTCACTCTCCTGTGTTCCCAAGCGGGGCTTATTCAGATGAAAAGGAAAGCTGAAAAAGCAGCAGGTTAGACATCACAGAAGAAAAGAGAAGACAGCCACAAACACGACTCACTGTGAAACAGAGAAGGACTAAAAGTTGATAGAGATCACGGTGAAATACCAGGTGTCCTAACACGTGTGGCCGGAGGCCCAGCAGGAGCAGAAGAGGAAGCAGACGGGGCAGTGCTTACAGAAGTCAAGTCAACGTTCACGAAACTTACAGCAGACCCAAATACTGCAACAAGCTTCAAGCTGAGTAAACAAACCAGCACACGCCAGAGTCGGATTGGGGACAGCATTTACACGAAGCCTTCCTGGCCACCGTCGTCCTCGGAAGGGTGGGTCTCTGCTCCCTGCCTCTGTGCGCTGCCCTGCCGTGAGAGACTCGTCTGTGGCAGTTCCTGGCCACCTCCTCCACATGGGGATCGTCCCTCAGCTCTTCCCAGCTTCCTTTAGATATAAAGACACAGGTATTTTGGGAGGAAGATGTAGCTTGCTAAACAGTAGTTAGAAGAAAGCAGGAGCCTGTATCCTTATCAAAGTGACCTCGGAATGAGGGGCGTTGTCACAGCTCAGGGGCTCCGCCCCCTTGGCGTCTGGGGCTCTCCAGCCAGAGCAGTGGTGGACACAGCCACAGACAGAAGGCACCTGCGTGCTGGACCCTGGCCAGAGCAGACCTCTCAGTCTGCCCAAGCCTGACCACGGTATCTGAGACTGAAGTGTGTGCGGGCTGGAAGGAGGGACGGCCGTCATTTCCACCAAAACGTCTTTCACTGAGGTGAAAGCCTCAGGAAACCTTCTTCAGAACCCCGGGGGCTGTGACCGCTGTCCACATCTGGCTGTTGTCAGGGTTTTCCAGGTGGGTCCGGAGTGGCCTGGGCTTGGGGGCTCAGGTCCACCCAAGGCCTAGTTGGCATGCGCATCTGGGCGTCTACACCTGGCCTCGGGCACAGGCCATGCCAGCCCTGGAGGAGCTCGGGCTGTTCTCCCTTCTGGCCCTGGGCGGTTCCAGCAGAGCAGCCACCACGGCACGAGTCTGGTTCCAGAAAGACCTCGCCTCCGCATCTGTGGGACAGAAATGATACGCACACATTCTTTCACCAAAAGGAATTAAATTAGAAGCAAATAAGGATTTATGGAAAAGTCTCAAATATTGGAAGTTGTTTATTAATAACCCCAAGTCGAATTAGAAAATACTTTAAATTATGTGAACAGCTTGAACCTTCAAAATTTGTCAGATGCCAAAATAGTCTGCACCTGCTGCAGATTCCGCGGCAGTGCTCAGCGAGGGGAGCCAGACCCCAGCTGTAAAAGGAAAGACGCCCGTCGGGGGAGGAAGTGCAGGGGCTGGCCTGGGATCCGCGCCCCCAGAAGCCACCGTGCACTGAGCGCCTCAAAGTGCTTGAGCATGACGGCGCGTCAGCCATTCTTCAGTGCCCTTTCCAGTTCAGTCTCTGAGATCTCTGAAGCCGGGGTGCAGGGTACCAGGGCAGCTGAGCGAGCCGCCCAGACGCAGCCGCACCAGGTCTTCTGTCTCGAGGCTGTTCCTCCAGTCACCCTCACAGCGGGAGTTTCTAGAAAATGGGACAGCATAAGGCTTGTGAGTGGGAGTGGGTCCCAGCCTGCTCTCAGGAAAGTGGGGCATGCGGGAGCTCCCGTGCCTCTGCCACCCTTCACCTCAGTGGGCTCCAGCCCCGGCTTGTCTCTCCAGGCACCGTCCTGAGCGAGGCTTTAGCCCAGGTGGATGGTGGAAGGCAACCTTGCCTGGCAGGTGGGACGGTCCAGGATGCTCCAGATCCCCAGTCAGGAGCTCAATGCCAGAACTGGCACCAAGGTGGCCTGTCATCCTCGTCTTGTCACTGAGTCTGGGCTGGCCAACCCCAGAACACTGCCCCCTGGGCCACCACTGGCCGCCTCCGTGTGCTGGTCTTTGCTGGGGGGCCTCGGGGTGTCTGGGTGGTGGGACCCGATCCCCCCAGGGTCTTGGGCAGAGCTGGGCAGCAGTGGCCAGCCAGACAACACCCTCCTGCCCCAGCCGGATGCCCTCCGACTGTCAGAGGGAGGAAAATTTAATTTTACAAGATTGATGGTATTGGAGCAATATTTTTAGCTGAGTCTGGCTCAAATAATAGGCCATTAATTGAAAAAGGAAATTGAAATGAATTTATCTTGTACATAAATGCTGTCATGGGTATTAATAGGGATCAGAAAATAGTGTGGCCTGTTCCCAGAAGGCGGTTGAACCTGAAGCTGTGCCTGGCACGTGAGCCTGTGGGGGGACGCGAGGGGCTTCAGGCAGCCTGCAGATGCCCGTTGCCACCAGGAGATGGCGCCCATGCAGCACTTGCGAGTTTCTACCAGCGATGCTCTGAAGGCAACTTTTATGCTTAAAAAATGATGGTATCGGGCCCGGCACAGGGGCTTACGCCTGTTATCCCAGCACCTTGGGAAGCCAAGACGGGTGGATCACGAGGTCAGGAGTTTGAGACCAGCCTGACCATCACGGTGAAACCCTGTCTGTACTAAAAATATAAAAAATTAGCCGAGCGCGGTGGTGGCACCCGGCGCCCAGGAGGGGCAGGCTGCAGTGAGCCGAGATGGCGCCATTGCACTGCAGCCTGGGCAACAAGAGCAAAATTCCATCTCAGAAGAAAGCATTTTTTGTTTGTTTGTAAGAACCGTAATGCGGGGGCACAAGCGTAACCGGGGGACTCATCGGGTCTGCACAGAGGCCGAGGAGACAGACTCTTCTCTGGGCGGCCACTCTCGGGGCAGCGTCCCCTCCCAGGCCTGTTGCCGTGGGCAGGTGGCTCCTGCTGTTTTGCGGGAAAGTCAAGCGTGGGAAGTCGGTTCCTTCAGAGGCTGTCCTCTTGCATGTTCCGGCATCAGCACTGTGAGTCCCAGCCCCGTCCCGTTCCGTTCCCGGGCACATGTCTGAAATGTTTCTCCTCGAACAGATTGACAGCACTGGTGGGGGTGAGCTCAAGCGGGCTGGGCGGCAGAGCAGACACACATGCCCTGGGGTCCATGGTGCCCGGACCCTCCTCCCGGCAGTGGCCGCCCTGGGTGTGCTTGGCGTTTGTTTCCTGCTTCCCATGACTTCGTCAGAAAACCAATTCCTACAAAAACAGTTCAGAGAAACCTCAGTTCCAAGGAGGAGGAGGAGGCAGACATCCCACCCACTGGGAGCCCTTGGGACAGACTGCAGCAGTCCTGCCAGGGGAGGTGGGCCCAGCTCAGGGTGGAGGGCCCCAGGAGGTGCCAGGCTGACACTCAAGCTCTGTGCATGGAGGATGGGACAGTGACTCGTGCCAGGCTGGAGGACGCCTGAGTGCCCAGCGGTCCGGGTGCCTCGTCCCTGGAGCGCCAGAGCCCTGGCTCCTGGTTTCAGCCTGGCGTCTCTACACCTGGGAACATGTGTCCACCTCCAGCGCTGGAGCCGGGGCTTGGAAGACCCCCCTGTGGACGTCTCTGTACCATGTTGGTGCCCAGAGAAGTTTCTCAGCTGCCGCTGGGCGCCCACCACGTGGGCCTCGACACTGAAGAGGCGCCTGGGTGAGGCTTTCCAGGGGCGCCGAGTATCTATTGATACAGAGCTCCAGCAGCACAGAAATCCCGTGTCTCGTCAGCCGGGCTCACAGGGAGCCCTGAGAACTCATCCCTCAGTGCCTGGAAAGCCTGGACTCTGTGGGAGGACGCAGGGTAGTGGCTTTCCGGCGCTCCAGCTTCACGAGGGCTCTAGGAGGAAGAGGCTGCAGATTTATTTTCATTGAACTTCACCACAGGAGTGGAGTCCTGCAGGGTGAGGGGTGGGGGCCCATCTCCGTGCTTCGCGGGGGATTTGACCTACCTGGGAAGCCCAGAGGAGGAATGGGGAGGGGCGCATATTTATTTGAGTGATTTGAGTGACTTTGCATGGGGCCTGGTAGGGGCCCAGGCCACCCCATTCTCCCATCTCAGCCTGGCAACTTGGCATTCATGGTGCTGGCTTGTCACTGGCCCTTCCTAGAGAGGCTGTGTGGGGCTACAGTGGCCTGAATGTGGGTACCAGTCTGTGTCCTGGGCTCTAGTGCCACTGAAGCATGCAGCTGGCTAGGCATGGTTCCCACACAGGCTGGTGGGGCTGGAAGGGCCTGGCATGGGTACCTGCTGCAGGTTCTTTGAGGCCTCCCAGCATGGACCGTGGCCTCTCAAAGCCTCCAGCGCTGACCGTGGCCTCTCAAAGCCTCCAGCGCTGACCGTGGCCTCTCAAAGCCTCCAGCGCTGACCGTGGCCTCTCAAAGCCTCCAGCGCTGACCGTGGCCTCTCAAAGCCTCCAGCGCTGACCGTGGCCTCTCAAAGCCTCCAGCGCTGACCGTGGCCTCTCAAAGCC
>CM052660.1:714603-727372 GCA_028533165.1 Leontopithecus rosalia
GCTCTGCTTAGGAAGGGAGGGCTGGGGTCAGAGGGCAACGCAAGTTGGAGGCCACTGCTATAGACGAGGGACCGCCCATCTGCAGTTCTGGGGACACATCAGGCAGCCAAGTGGACCCACCCTCTCCACCCAGAGGCCAAGAATGGGACGCCAGGGCGCTGCTTCAGCGGCGAGTGAGGAGGGGCCCTCCTGGCAGCCGCCTCCCCTGCTCCCACCAGCACACGGCCACAGCTCAGTATGAAACACCCCTGGTTCTGAAGGCTGTGCAGAAACAGACCTAACTGTGCACCGCTTACATGTTGAAACAGCATTCTAGATACACTGGGTAAAATAAAATATATTATTAAAATAATTCCACCTATTTCTTTTTGCTTGTTAAAACATGACTCCTCAAACTTTAAAATGACATATGCACTTTACACACCATTTCTAAGGGACGGGGCTGGGCTAGATTCTAAAAGAGAAACTTTGGACCATCTTTCTACTGGAATTTTAAATGTTCTCTTTCAATCACAGAGCTCTTTATAAAAGCTGTTAAACTGGCCTATTGCTTTTTAAGTATGTATTCCCAGTCTGCCTTTTAATCCCATTTAAACTCACAGCCTAAGAAAAGTCCTGCCAGTTCCATTTACTCTGATCAATCAGTCTTTGCCTCTACAATTCCTTCAACTATTTGGGTTTAGCCATCTGGAAAGGAAATAAACAGCTACATTTCTTTCTGTGGGTCCCCTATACCTCCCAGAGCAATGTGGAGGGAGAGAGGGGGGCGGTCACTGCAGGGCAGAGGGCTCCAGGCCCCCACAGCAGCTGGCGCTTCCTGAACGGTGCCACCGGCTGGGGAACTTATCCACTCCTCACAGTGCCCAAGGTGAGGTGTTCCCAGCCTGTCCACATTCAGCCCATCCTGGTCAGCTCAGGCTCTGTCGCAATATGCCACAGACCAGGCCACCGAAACGAGACACGTATTTCTTGCAGTTCTGGAGCTGGAAGTCCGAGGCCAAGGAGCCAGCTGGTTTAGATGCTATGCTGCTGAGGGTCCTTCCTGGCTCCCAGAGCTGCCTCTGCACCTGTCCTCATGTGGCTGAGAGAGCCCATTCCTGTGTCCCTTCTTGTAAGGGCACCCGTCCCATCCCAGGGTGGGGATGGTTATGGGGCCCATCCCATAACCTCATCTAACCCGGTCACCTTCCATAGGGCCACTCCCTAATCCCATCACATTGGGGGTCAGAGCTAAACCTATGAACCCGGGAGGCACAATTCAGTCTACGACACCCACCCCACCCCAGTGCCAAGCACGGGGTGACTCTAGCAGAACAAGGGGCCCCCCGAGGGCAGCAGGGCACAGGCTGGGAGGGCCTCACGCAGAGCCCCAAGGGGTCTCCCCCGGTCTCCACAGAACCGCCCACACTGCTGTCAGCACGCTGTCCACAGGGCACAGCTGACGGCTAACGTGTGCATTCTACAGCAAACCTTGACAATCTGTCCACAAAAACCCAAGTGCTGGCTAAAATGAACACCCAACCCACCTTGCGCACGCTGACTGAGGGCTCTGTGCACACCCACATCTCATTCAGAACAGAGGGAAAGAATTGCACAGGCCTGGAGATCTGGAACACGCCAGTTTCCACAACTGTATATTGATATAAGACACTTAGCGAGTCAGGGAGCCAAAATGCAGAGGACAACACCCGCCGCGGCCGTGGAGGTAGCGGAGTGACCAGAGCCCCACCCACTGGCTGCAGGCGCGACAGGGCGCCTCACCTGGGAAGTTCCTTGAAGCATTCAGCACACGCCCACCCTACGCCAACAGACTCCCTGTGGAATGGACCCAGGCAGAATGAAAGCGTGTGGCCCAGGAAGCCTGCGCGTCCTCATCCACGGCAGCTTCGTTCACCTGGATGTAGCCCGGGTGCCCGAGGGGACAGTGGGGAGCGCAGAGCAGGCCCCAGACAGCAGGATCCAGGACCAGTGCTCGTGATGACAGCACTGAGCTGAGGCATGCAGCGACACGGAACTGTCCTAACACACTCGCACAGGAAAAGCAGGCGGGCACCATGCTCCTGGAGTCTCAGCACGCGACATGCCAGAACAGGCAAAGCGGATCTGTGGTACCCGAGGGGCGGGGCAACGGGAAAGGGAAGGAAGGTGGAAATATCCATCACCTCAGGTGGGCGCCAGACAGGTGTGGGCATTGGTCAAAACAATCATTGGTCGCACCAAAGATTAATGCATTTTACTGTTTATAAACTACCTCAAGTTTACAAACACAGCGCGCGCGCGCACACACACACACACACACACACACACACACACACACACACACACAGGTCCTGCCAGCCCTTGCAGGGAAGCAGCCTCGGGTGGGTGGGAAGCCAGGGCGAGGCAGGATGGCACCTCCCCCTCCAGAACCCCCTGCTTCATGCAACGCCCAGGACCAAGGCACACCACTGACCTCAGCCAAAGAAAGGAGCTGAGATTCATGGAGCCTGACCTTGGTCAAGACACCTCAGGACTGAACAGAGGTCACCCCCGACCCTGCAGCAGAGGCTCCCATGTCCCTGGGGCTGCCCCTCAGACAGCTGCCGGCCAGTCAGAACCCTGTGCCTCAAGGTGCTCCCCACAGCCTCCCCTCCTAGTCTCCTCGGCCCACCCCCAACTGGTTTTTCCTGCACCTCCCAGCTGAACTGCTTTCACTGGAATCCTTATCTGGGGTGTGTTTTGGGAGATCACAAACCAAGACATGGATATTTATTGACTGCCTCCCTCCCTAACCCAGGCATTGACTTAGAAGCTGGGAAATCACAGGGTAACTCAGAAAGACACAGGGCCACAGAGAAAGATCCTGCGAGAAGTGGGTGTGGGGTGTGATCAGAGGCAGCAGGGGAAAGCCTTGGGTTGAGCCACGTGAGGGGCAGGGGCAGGGACAGGAACAGGGAGGGGGCAGAGGTGGCCTCAGAGGGAGCAGACTGTGTATGGTCCTGAGGCCACACAGCAAGGTCGGAGGGAGGGAGGGGGAGGGAGAGAGGAAACAGGGGCTTCCAAGGCTCAGGCTGCTCTGCACAGTCTATGAGGAAACTGAGGCAGGAGCAAGAGGCCCTGCAACCAAGGAGAGTGGACAGTAGACTGTGGCGTGGGACAGCGACAAAAGCCAGACGCTAGAGAGCCTCTGGAGGTAGTGGACAGCGCCTGCTGACAGGGGGATGCCACATGGGAAAAGAGACAGATGTCACGGTGTGGGCCCTGGCAGTGAGTCAGCAGGAGGGTGACACTGGGGAAAGCCGAGGCAGGGGTGGGGTGTGGAGCAGAGAATCAAGAAGCCCCTCTGGACACCCTAAGTCAGGCAGGCCACAGGGCATCCAAGCAGCTGGAAGGAAAGGGGGGTTCAGCTTGAACAGAAACGTGGGGAGTCCTGAGCATCTATGCGGGCACTGAACAGACAGAGACCATGGCCTACATCCCAGGCACCAAACAGGTGGCAACGGGAGGAACCGCAGCACAGAAGACAGCGGAGCTGCCAAAGGGAAATGCACATTTCCCAAGTGCAGACACGCTGGTGGGCAGGTGGCAAGCTCACACTTCAAACTCCTTCCAAGCCCCCAGGCCCCCGCAAGGAGCACTCATTCCCACGCCCAGAGTCCCAACTCTTCCACGTGACCCACACATGGAACCACGCAGCAGAGGCGGGGTCACAGGGGAAGCGGCTGTGAACATTTGCTTCAGAATTCCACGTGAATCACGTCAGCTGGTGAGCAGGAGCGAGGTATGTGGGTCACGGGGTGGCCACACATCCAACTTCATAGGAAATGACGGTTTCCCCAGTGGCCTCACCGCTCTGCAGAGCCAGCGGTGCGCATGAGACTCCCGAGGGGCCGGCATCTTCATCAGCACTAAGCACGGTCAGGGTTTTACACCAGTCTAACTTCAGGCACGTACTGATCACGCTGCTGTCACTTGCATTTCCTGAAAGACTGCTGACGGTGAGCATCAGCTCACACACGCATTCGCCGTGTGCATCCTCGCCTTCGGTGAAGTATCTGGTAAAATCTTTCACCTAATCTTTAAGTTGAGTTCTTTGCCTTCTTATTACTGACTTTTTAGAGTTCTTTGCATATTCTAGATACAAGTCCTTCATCAAATACGTACTTTGCAAATATTTTCCTCCAATCTGTGACATGTCTTTTCATTCTTTTCTCAGTGTCTTAACAAAGAGCAGTTCCTAATTATGATAGACTCTCATTTGCCAATTCTTTCTTTTATTAATTGTGCTTTTACTGTTGCGTTTAAGAAATCTTTGCCTAATCCAAGGTCAAAAAGGTTTTCTCTTAGGTTTCCTTCTAGAACTTTTGTACTTTCAAGATTTATAGTTAGTTTTAAGATCCATTTTCAGCTAATTTTTGTATATGGTACAAAATATACAAATCATCAACTTTCTGCATATGGATGTCCTGTTGTTCCTGCACAATTTGCTGAAAACAACTCTTCTTTCTTTAACAAATTGCCTTCACCCCTCGGTCACTTATAACTGGATTTGTGAGTCTAATTCTTAACCTCTTTTCTGTTCCACTGATCTGTATTTCTGTGCTTTTGCCAAGAGCAAAATCACTGTCGTGATTGCTGTAGCTTTATGGTATGTCTTGAAATCTGAATATAAGTCCCCAAACATTGGTATGTTTTTACTTTTTCGCTGTTCTGGCTATTCTAGTTCCTTTGCTTTCCCATGTGTATTTTAGAATAATCTTCTAGACTTCCACAAAAGAAAAAAAAATCCTGCTGAGATTTTGGTTGCAACTGCGTTAACTCAGTAGATCGGTCGCTGCAGAACTAACATGTCAATGTGACTGACCTTCCAGTCCGTGACCGTGGTGTATTTCTCAAGTTCTTCATACCTTCTCTGATTCTTCCATCAGTGTTTCATAGTTCTCAGTATACAGAAATTGACATACTTTATCAATTGTACCCAAGTATTTGATTTTACTGCCATTGTAAATACTTTTTAAATGAAATTTCCAATTATTGACGGCTAATATAAAAAAAGTGTTTCCATACTGACCTTGTATGTTGAAAACTAAATGAATGTACTTAATAGTGACAGTGAACTTTTATGGATTCTCTAAGTTTTTCTAAATAGTCCATCATGTCTTCTACCAGTAAAGTTATATTTCCTCCTTTCAGCTCTGTATGACTTATGTTTCATTTTGTGAAAGGAAAATCAATCTTGGAAACACAGAATCACAAAGCCCAAGGGAAAAATTAAGCTGGGAAGGGCTGAAGCAAACCTGCCTCCTGTTTTGCTGCTAAATAAGAGAGCTGCAAAGATAAAAGAAAATCGACATACCCCTCACAATTTGCCCACAGGGTAATTCCTTAGACAGACAGAACGCAAAGTCACCCCTCCGAGGCGCACCTGAGACAAACGTGTCAGATTGCTTCTGCCCTGCTGCTTCACTGAACCAGATAAGGCGTAAGTGATTATTCCTCCACCCCCTCTCACATGTAAGTTGTATATTCAGTAAAACTCTAATCAGAGACTCAAAAGAATACAACCTTCGTCTCTTATCTATCTATGACCTGAAAGCCTCTCCCCTGCTTCAAGCTGTCCCACCTTTCCAGACCAAACCAATGTTCATTAATACATATTGACTGATGTCTTGTGTAAAACCAAGCTGTGCCCCGATCCCCTTAAGCACATGTCATCAGAACCTCCTGAGGCTGCATCACAGGAGTATCCTTAACCTTGGCAAAACAGAATTCCTCCCTTGGTTGAGACCTGTCTCCAGTATGGCGGGTTCACACCTTCCTGCCGTACTGTGCCGGCTGAGACCTTCAGTACCACGCTGCATGGGGGAAGCAAGACAGGCAGCCTCGCCCTGTCCCTGTCTTCAGGTAAATAAGCATTTCCTCTTGCATAGTTTAAGTGTGATGTGAGCTGTCAGGCTCTGTGGATACTCTTTACAGGCTGAGAATGCTCTTTGCTGATCCCAGTTTTCGAAGACTTTTTATCAGAAATGGTTACAGAATTGTGTCAAATGCTTTTTCTACATCTATTGAGATGCTCATATGGCTTTTCTTCCTCGGTCAGTTGACGTGGTAAATTCTGTGGATTGATTCTTGAATGTTAAATTAACCCAGGCTTGCATCCCTTAATCTGCAAACGTTAAAATGATTTTTGCATTTACTCTCACGGGGATGCTGGTCTGTATTTGTCTAACGTTGACATCACAGAATAATTCAAAAAGCATAATCTACGGCTCGATTCTCTTGGAAAGTTTCTGCAGAGTTTCTAATGTTTCTTGTTTAAATACAGAGTTCCTCAGGGAGCCATCTGTGTCAGGAGGGATTCTGTCGAAAGGTAATGGGCAAAATTTTAACTGAATAGATTCGTGGCTGAGCTCAGTAATCCTTCTTGATACTTTTGTTTTTCCAAGAAACAAAGTTTCTTTCATATAAAATTTCAAGTTTATTGGCAAAAATTATATTAATATTCCCTTCACATCAATATTCCCTTTAGGCATGTTATGCTTTAGCACAGAACTTGGCTGCATTCTGTTCATGCCCTAGGGCTCAGTGGAAATTTGAGCCAAAGCATGATCATTTAGGGTATCTGATGGAAAAAACTTCTAAGCAGCAAAGTGCCCAACACAGCCTGCACCTGGATGTAGCAGCAAAGACGCAGCCTGCCTGCCCCCCCAACAGCCTGCACCTGGATGTAGCAGCAAAGACGCAGCCTGCCTGCCCCCCCAACAGCCTGCACCTGGATGTAGCAGCAAAGAAACAACTTAATGTTGGAACTTACATTTAAAAGAAAAGCAGAGCATAAAAGTCTGAAAACTTTGCATCCTGGCCATGTAGCAAAGAAAGAAAAAGCTTTTTCAGGAAATAAATTCAAAAGGCTATAAAGAACCACTTGCCAGAGATATCTGCATAACTAAAAAGGGGTCAAGTGCCAACAGTCAAGACAGTGAAAGACCTTGAAGGCATTTCAGAGACCTTGGCGGTGGCTCCTCCAATCAGAGTCCTGAGGTACAGGAGGAAAGAGTGGTTTCATGGGCCAGAGCCAGGGCCTGGCTGTCCTGTGCAGCTTTGGGTCAATACTCCCCTATATCCAGGCAGTTCCAGCTCCAGCCTCAGCCCAGGCTGCCACTTTGGAAGATGAAAGCCCATGGTGTTAAGGCTGTAGATGCACAGAAAGCAAGAGTGAAGAACGTCAGCTGGGTGCCGTGGCTCACACCTGGAATCCCAGCACCCGGGGCGGGTGGATCACTGGAGGTCAAAAGTTCAAGAACAGCCTGGCCAATATGGTAAAACCCCATCTCTACTAAAAATACAAAAATTAGCTGGGCATGGTGGCACACACCTGGAATCCCAGCTACTCAACAGGCTGAGGCAGGAGAATCGCTTGAACCTGGGAGGCAGAAGTTGCAGTGAGCCAAGATCACACCTCTGCACTCCAGTCTGGGTGACAGGACGCATAAGAAAGCCGAGATGCCCAGGCAAAAGCCCGCTGCAGGGGTGGAGCCCTCACAGAGAGCCTCCATGAGGGCAGTGTCAAGGGGAAATGTGGGGCTTGAGCCCCACAGAGAGTCCCCAGTGGAGCACTGCATAGTGGAGCTGTGACAAGTGGGCCACCGTCCTCCAGATCCCAAAGTGGTGTATGACTGGCAGCTTGTACCCTGTGCCTGGAAAAGCCACAGTCATTCAACTCCAACCTCCGACAGCAGTCCTGGGGGCCAAACCCTGCAAAGCCACAGAGGCAGAGCTGCCTCAGAAGCCCACCCCTTGAGCCTGCATGCCGAGTATGGGACACAGAATCAGGAGATTATTTTGGAGCTTTAAGATTTAATAACTGCCCTACTGGATTTTAAACTTGCCTGGGCCCTGTAGCCATTTCTTTTGGCTCATTTCTCCCTTTTGAAACAGGAAGGTTTACCCATTACCTATATCCCCATTGCATCTTGGGATCAAATAACTTGTGTTTGATTTTTCAGGCTCACAGGTAGAAAGAACGCGCCTTGTCTCAGAGAAGCCATCGGACTTTTCAGTTAATGCTGGAACGAGTCAACACTTTGTGGGGGTGGACTACTGAGAAGGGATGACTGTAATTTCGAAATATGAGAGGAACATGAGATCTGGGAGGGGGCAGGGCAGAATGATATGGTTTGTACATCTATCCCCACCCAAATCTCATGTTAAAATTAAGGCCTAACCATATAATAAAATATTCTGAAGCTACCAAGATAGACAGCACATATTAATTCACAAAGGTTTCCCAGCTTACAAAAAAGGCAGAGAGAGTAGGCCCACCTGTGGCCCGCCTGTGGACTGCCTACCTGCCCACAGCCACGCAGGCAGATGCATGTGACGGGGTGTACGTCATGCTGCAGGTAAGCTGGGAAGGAAAGAATGTCGATCCCTTTCTACTGTGATCAGTATCCTCAGACTGCTACGTGGCAAGCAGCTGCTCCACACACGCCGTGTGCCAGATGCAGTCATGTGCTTGGCACAGCCACGTGCAGACAGCCAGAAGCTTCCCTCTGTGCACTGTCTTTCTCAACAGGAAGAAGGTCAGAATGATGTCCTGGCTACATCACCTGCAGCCAAAGGTCTCAAGACTGGCACTGGCCAGAGCTACAGGAAAGCCAGCACCCCACATCCCCCACGCCACGTCCCTTGCCACCACATGACATGCCACTCCCACATCACTACCATATCCGCGACACTGCATCCTCCACTCCACATCCACACACCACTTCCATCACCACCACATCCAACCCCACGTCACCACATCCCATGTCACCACCTCATCCCTGTCACCAACACATCCCATGTCACCTCATCCCTATCACCATCCCCAACACATCCCATGTCACCACCACCCATCCCCATCACCATCACATCCCATGTTACCACATCCCCCACACCACATCCCACACACCACCACATCCAATCACTACCACGTCCCACATCACCACCTCATCCCCTATCACCAACACATACTGTGTCACCACCACATCCCACACACTACAACCCAACCACATCCCATCACCACGCCCTGTGTCACCACATTCCCCCACCACGCCCCCCACCACACCCCCACGGTACCCTGCATGCCCCGCACCCTGCCCTGCATACTCACCACTCCCTCCCTTGATACTGGGTCACAACTGACAAAGCACGGGCACCTCCCACCACGGTCATCTCCCACACCACGCTGTGGCTCTCTGACGGCCCGTCTGCCTCCTGGTCTGACATAACCAGCATCCCCTCCAGTAACTACAGGGACAGGAAGGAGGAAGCCACAGCCTCCGGCCACGAGCATCCCCACGCTCACACACATGCTCCTAAAAGGACACACACGACCCTCCCACACCGCTCCCCACAGGACCCGGAAGCGGCAGCCAGAGGTACAGCCCATCACCACAGGAGGTGAGCCCCTGTTCCCCGGGGCAGGGTCTCAGGTGCCAGACCTGCCAGGCTGCCTACCCCCAGCTGAGGCTGGGGCATAGCTCGAAGATGCAGCGCAAGAGGCAAGAAGCCTCCCAGCAGCTCAGAGCAGCAGACACCCCTTGCCCCAGCCCTGGGCCTCCCACCCTCAGTCTCCAACCAGCTCCTCCACACACCCAGTACCCACTCTGTCCCAACGCCCTCCCCTACTCCTGGGTCTTTTGGGCTTCAAGCAAGGACAGCCACCTCAGTCCCAGCTGCCCACTGCCCAGCAGGGTCAGTTCCTACCCCGAAGTCGGGGCCCTAGAGTGAAGAATACAGCTGAGCCCAGCCCAGCTGCTTCGCCAGGAGCAGAAATGCAGCCATGAAGCTATGCATTGAATACAGGCTGGGTCCCATCCCTCCACTCAAAACAGCACAGTAAGCTTCCTTCCAGGCTCAGGAGCCTCCCAGCACCCAGCAGCCACTTCCTCCCACTCCACTGAGCAGCTGCCACGGGCCTTCCACTGGAGACACATATCGGCTTGAAAGGAAACTCAGTGGCCAGAAAAGCCACATGTGAAAGCCGCGTAGAAGTCTTCCTCACACAGCATCCCATCTGCCTCCAGAGTGCACATCTTGAAAAGGCTAAAACCAGCAGTCACAGCCTGAGCGGGTTCCAGAGGCCTCGCTCGGAAGACAGGCAAGGAGGAATACGGGAAGATTCTGAGATGAAGACCTCCAGCATGGCCCAGGGGCCAAGGAGTGCTGGGAACTGAGAGCAACTCAGGAGACACAATCCAGCCACTGTGGGGACAGAGCGCAGCAGCTCCAGGCCCGCGACAGAACGCCACAGCCTGCGGGGCCTATGCCACATATGTTTACTCTACATGGCACTTGAAGCTGGCAGGACGAGAGTGAGCCCAGCCGATTCCACGTGGAGGGCCTGTTCCTCTCAGACGGCGCCTTCTTGCTATGTGCTCGCAGAACAGAAGGGGCAAGGCAGGTCTCGGCCTCTTCCATGAGGGTGCTGCCCCCACTCACTCACGGGGATAGAGTCCTTGTGACCTAATCGGCCTCCTGAGGCCACACGTTGGAGGCAGGATGTTAGCACAGGACTGTGGGAGGGGCTGCAGCATTCTGAAGACAGCAGTCGGGTGGCTCTGGCATTTGGGGCCTGAGCCACTCCTGACATGGAGAAGATTCTGGAACCCCTGGTGATGAGTGTGCAAGTCCGATTCTCAGGAAAGAAGATGGAGCCCGGATGGGTGGACAGGACAGGGAGAGGAGGCCAGCACAGGGTGGCGCAAGGCTCTGCAGCTTTGTTTATTTATTTATTTTTTTGAGACAGGGTCTCACTCCATCACCCATGCTGGAGTACAGTGGCGCAATTTTGGCTCACTGCAACCTCTGCCACCTGGGTTCAGGCGATTCTCCTGTCTCAGCCTCCCGAGTAGCTGGGACTACAGGCACACACCACCACACCTGGCTAATTTTTTGTATATTTAATAGAGACGGGGTTTCATCATGTTGGCCAGGCTGGTCTCGAACTCCTGACCTCAAGTGATCCGCCCTCCTCGGCCTCCCAAAGTGCTGGGATTGCAGGCATGAGCCACCACACCTGGCAAGGCTCTGCATGTTTGAGAAGGTGTGCCAAGCTCTGTGGTGCCAGGCTGAGTTCAGGACCTAACCCTCGAGAGCGGTGATCCACAAGGCCTAGAGGAGCGATGGAGGCACATATAGTCTGCTCTCCTCTGTCTCTGAACTCTGTACAGGGATTGAGTTTTACAGAAAGGCTTCTATAAAACCATGAAGGTCATATTTAGTTCTTCCACATATAAAAGCTACTTGTTCAAGGCTATTTTGAAAAATAAAATAATCGTATAATAGAAACTCTGGGATTTAAAAAAAACAAAACAGGCCGAGGACCAGTGTCGAGATGCCTCCTCCACCTCTGGCCCTTGGCTGCTGGCATGATGGGCTCTGGCCACGGGCGCCCCCAGGAACCTGACCCTGCCCTGGGCAAGGCCCACTCACTGCCAGAAACCCACCAGCCCGTCCCCTCAGCACAGTGGCTGAACTGGCTGACCGCCTAAGAAACCAAGCCAGGCTAAAAACGCACGAGAGTGGGGACTGGGGTTGAAATCTTACTTTTGAGAATTGTGTTTTCTAAGTGTCACTGAAATTTCTTCCTTCTGAAGAGGCTTCTTCCAAGAAAACCAAGAAAATTTGGTTTTGCAACCAGGAAAAATCACACACTGCACAGAGCGAACGATCATTCAGGACTTTTCATCACGAATGATGCTTCCGTCTTTCAGGAAGGTCAAGTATCCAGGAAGAACACCAGGTACTGCTGGCCACCTCCAAGAGCCCTGTCGGCCCCCGCAAACCACCCGGCAGGCCTCTGCAGAGGGGGATCGGAGAGAGAGGGCCCCTGTGGGCCGTGGCATTCCTGGGGCTGCAGTTCACAGGAGGACCACCTTGCTCAGGACCACGGCGGACTCTAATAAAAGTTTAAAGGTGGCTATAATCCCAGCACTTTGGGAGGCCGAGGAGGGTGGATCACGAGGTCAAGAGATCGAGACCGTCCTGGCCAACACGGTGAAACCCTGTCTCTACTAAAAATACAAAATATTTAGTCGGGCGTGGTGGCATGTGCCTGTGGTCCCAGCTACTCGGGAGGCTGAGGCGGACAAATCGCTTGAACCCAGGAGGTGGAGGTTGCAGTGAGCCGAGATTGTGCCACTGCACTACAGCCTGACAGAGCAAGACTCGCCTCAAAAGAAAAAAAGGAAAAGGGAGAGAAATGGAAGAAAATTAGGACGGTGCAGGGGACTCTGGGTGGCCTGAGCCTTGGGTCTGAGGCCTGTGCTTCCCAAGACTGCCCCTGCCCCCCGCAGATGCAGACAGCCCCTCGCTGAGCAGGATACAGACAAATCCACAGGAATCGTCCCTGCTCCATAGGACGGAGCAACCCATCCCCACTGTGACCCCTCCTGGATGCACCCAAAACCCATAAAGAATTCCCAATTCTCCTACTGCCCCAAGGCCTCCGTTTTTAAAACAAACAAACAAAAGCCTTAGCTTAACCTGGCAGCTGTTTTTGCCAAAAATAACACAAACCCAGGAAGCCTAGAGAGCTAGACCCAGGCTCTGGCCACAGCCCAGCCCCTCAGAGCCAAGGGCCACACACAGTGCCAGGCAAGGGACAAGGTCCCCTCCAGCCAGCCCCAATGTCCTGAGATGGGCAAAACCAGGAGGGGGACCCGGCCCTGACCCAGTCTGCCAGCAGCCAGCTTGGAGTGGGCGTCGGGGTGCCAGGCACCTGGACATCCTCCCCAAACCCCCA
>CM052660.1:727472-747163 GCA_028533165.1 Leontopithecus rosalia
TCCCCCGCTCCCCTGATAGGGCCTCTCCCCTTCCCTCCTCACCTCCCCTTCCCTCCCCTGACAGGGCCTCTCCCCTGCGCTCCTCACCTCCTGAGATCCTCCTAACTGCTGACCTCACCCTGTCCCAATCTCAAAGGACCTTTTTCCGATGTTGCTCCTGTTTGGGTCTCAGCTGCTCTCCCAGGGATCTGCCTTCATCCCACCCCAAACTCAACTGTAAACCCTGGGAAACAAGAGCTTCTTTGGTGTCAGTTAGTGAGCAATGGACACCAGCTTCCACATCCCGAAGCAGACACAGCCATCTGGACGGTGGGGAGTGGAGCAGAGGGGCTGCCATGGCCCAACCCACAGGGCCGAGCTTCAGTGGAATGTGGATGGCTCAGCCCCAGCCAACCCAACACTGGGCGGTCCACACAGTCCCCTCGTTGCCCAGCATCAGCTGTAGCCCTGGAGCAGCCCTGGGTCTCCCACCGCACCTGCCCCGAGTGAGCTGGATGGGGCCACAGGCCGGCGTCCACTGGCAGGTCCTCTGGGTCATTTGCAGCTGTCTGCAAGGCCCCATGACCCAGGGCCAGCACCTCTCTGGGAAAGTCCAGCACATGGCCCACCCTGAAGGGAATCTACCAGGCCTGCAGGCCCAGAGCTGGCCTGGGGCAACCCCTACTTCCTGTTCATGAAACACCCCCCTCC
This sequence comes from Leontopithecus rosalia, assembly GCA_028533165.1. Taxonomy (NCBI): domain Eukaryota; kingdom Metazoa; phylum Chordata; class Mammalia; order Primates; family Cebidae; genus Leontopithecus; species Leontopithecus rosalia. The sequence continues at coordinate 728,163 of CM052660.1, forward strand.
CCAGCCCACTGGGCTCTGCAGAGCTGCAGGAACAGAGGGGACCCAGAACTCGGGGCACCTAGGGCACAGGGAAACAACTGCCGAGGGCAAGAGTGTGGGGATGGGGGCTTCCCCACATGGACCTTTCCGGTCCCTCACAGGTGAGGCTCACCTGCCCCTCCATGAGGCAGAAGAGGCCTTTGGAGCCTCAGGTAGAGCCTGGTCGCCGCCCGGTGCGAGGAAGCCCAGGGTTTGTGGAGAGCTGTGGCCAGGACCTCGTGCCCGCCATGGCTGTATCGCATCATCAGGAACTGGGGGTCAGGCCCGGGCACTGCAAATGTCTCCTAAAACCCTGCTCCTGTGGGACAGCAGCTGGCTTGATTGCGACAAAATTAAAATGTGACAAAAATAAAATAAACCAAGAAAAAAGCAGCAGACAGTTTTCAAAAGGACCAAAGAGAAAACACCAGAACACAGGACAGATTCTGATTTCAGCCGTGAACGTGGCAGGGTCTGCTCCTGGCTGGTCACACACACCCAGACATTCAATGGAAAACCTGTGGGTCCTGGAGGGGAGAGACGCCGTGAAAGAACGGAGGCTTTGCAGGGACGTGTGTCTCCCCGAGAGGCACAGGCAGCAAGACCCACTCTGGAGGCAAGCCCCACCCCCGCTGGCCCCACGTGAGTCGGCATGCAGGGCGGGGATGACAAGAGCCCCCACGGGGGTGGCGTGGCAGCTTCCATTCCTGGAACGTCCTCTTTCTCCAAGTGAGCGCCGAGCAGACGATGTCAGCAATTACAACTAAGTGCATCACGGTTATTATTTCCATTTGCAAATAGCCCACATTTTCAAAGGGGAGAAAATGTCTCTCCTCTGCACATCCAACCACAGACTCTACAGAGACGTCAGGCCCTGTGGGACAGTGGCTTCCTCATCCCATGGGTGCTACACACACACACACACACACACACACACACACAGGCACAAAGCATGTGCACACACATTCCCACAGACACACACAACACACATGTACACATGCACAGACACGCAGACACACATGCACATGCAATGCACACACACACACGCTGCTCTCCCTGTGGAGGGACTTGGATGACAGCTACAGAAGCACTCGTTCCATGCCAAAGGCCTCACCACGAGGCAGGTAGGGCACAGGCCCTAGGACAGAGGTCCCCAGCTCTCCCGGCTGCCCCAGGTCGGACCACCCACAGGTCTCACACCCTCATCCCCACATCCCCACCACCCAGGCCTCCAGTCTGGCTTCCTCAACCCCTGTCCAACCGACAGCCAAACACACCTGGGAACCGGAATTTCAGTCCTCGGCTCAGCCCTTGCCATGGGTTCGAGCACGTGAGCAGCTCCCCCGTTCAGGCTGGCCACCCACCCAATGCTGACCTCCCCACCAGCCCCGGAAGCCAAGCCCAGCCACCATCATGCCCATGGCCACATTGCCCTCCTCACCAAGAGCCCAGAGGGCCTCCCCCCATGCGCCCAGTCCTCAGAGAGGCCTCTGGTGCCACCCTACAGGGATGTATGCTCAGCCCCAGGCCCCACGCAGTCCTGCCAGGAAGACCTGCAAGGGCAGCACCCCCTGTGTCTTCACAGTGACATCTGCAGCATCCGAGCCAGAGCACAGCCCGGCGCCGACCTCCATAAATACCTGCCCCACATTAGATGGGGGTGGCAGAGAGGGTCTGTGCCTCAACCTGGCAGTGCCAGCCTGAAACCCTCTGACTGGTCACCTTCCCAGCCAGAGCCCATTCTCTTTACAGAGTCACCTCAGCCCCCCAAAGCCCTCTGGACCAGTCACCTCCCACAACCCAGCACCCACTCCCTGCACAGAGCCAACCCGCACTCCCCACAAAACCCTCCAGACCATTCACCTCCCACAGCCCAGCACCTACTCTCTGCACAGAGCCACGTCGGCACCCCTAAAGCCCTCCAGACCAGTCACCTTCCCCAGCCCGGCCTCCACTCTCTGGACAGAGTCACCCCAGCCCCTCAAGCAGCCTTACCACCTGTCTGGCCCCCACGCAGCCCTGTACTTCACAGACTGGACCTGCTGAAAAGCGCACCCAGCCTCATTGCCAGCTCTCCATGGCCCCACCAGGGATGCTGACCCAGCCCAGAGGGAGCCCCAGGTTCTCTGAACCCCACGGGGAGTGGGCAGGGAGCCGGAATGTGAACAGTGAGCCAGAGGAGGATCTGGCCAGGTCCACCGGGAGGCAGGCAGTGGACTGACTGTAACACAGAAACGTGGAGCCTGGCACAGGCGGCAGAGCCCAGAGACCCGGCGACAGCCCAGGCCTGAGCTCCCCACAGACAAACCAGACTCCACATGGGACACCAGAGCAAAAAGGCTCCTCATTGCTAAGTCATGAATGCAAAAGAACATGCTTCAGTGACTCTTACCTGGTAAAACTCCCGAAGCCAGTTCTTCTGCAGGTTTTCTGGCTGTAAATTAAGAAGAAAAAGAAAAGTCAGTCAGACCCATGGCAGAGCCCAAACAGAGCCAGGAGAAGCTCCTATGAAGACTACATGGGGGCAGCCTCATAGCGGAAGCCAGGGAGCCCAATCCCCCCACGGGGGACCCAGCTCCATCCCCACGGGAAACCCAGTCCCACGGGGGACCCAGCTCCACCCCTACGGGAAACTCAGTCCCACGGGGGACCCAGCTCCATATGGAGGGTTCCACTCTGAAGGCCGTCACAGGGACGTGGCGCACAACGTAGTCTGTCCTAGTAAAGCCGGGGCAGAATCCCGGGGCCCCCACACGGGTGGCAAGGAAGGGAAGGCCCTGTGTTGCTCCAGCCTCCATGCCTTCCAGGGAAGAGATGGCTCAGCCAGTAACCTGGCTCCAACAAGAAGACGGTGGCACCTTTTCATGCCTGCTCCTGCCTGGGCCAAAGCCCCTTCACGGGGAACTAGAGAAGCCGTGCTTCGCGGAACATGAGACTTCACGGTCGCACATGGGCATTTCTGTGTGTCTGGGGTGGAAAGGAGAGTGGTAGGAAGGGGCTTTTACAGGGTCAGTCACAATTGTCAGGACCTTCAGGAAGCACTTTCTACAGCTGTCAACAGAAACCCTACCCCGCACCACATGCATGCACATACACACACGTGCGCACACACACATGCATACACACACGCATGGACACACACGCATACACATGTACATGCATGCACACACGCACACATACACACACATACATGCATGCACATACACGCACACACATACACATGCATACACATACATACATGCGCACACATGCATGCACATACACACGCGCACACATGTCTGCATACATACACGCACATGCACACGCATGCACACACATGCGTGCACATACACACACATGCACACACGCACACACACATGCAGGCACATACACACATGCACACACACGCACATGCAGGCACATACGCACACATATGGCACCCACATGCATGCACATGCACACACACATGCACATACACACGCACATGCATGCACATACACACGCACGCACATACACACGCGTGTGCAAACATGCATGCACACACATGTGCATGTGCGCACACATGCATGCACATACATACACGTGCATGCACACACACATGCACATACACACGTGCACGCACATGCATACACATACGCACATACACACGCATGCACACACATGCACATGCATACACACACACGCACACATACACACACATGCATGCACATACGCATGCACATACACACGTACACGCACACACACGCACATGCATACACATACACATACATGCACGCACATACACCTGCATGCACACACGCATGCATACACACACGCACACACGCGCATGCAGACACATGCATGCACATACGCACATGCCTGCATACATACACACATGCACATACACACATGCACACACGCACACACATGCATGCACATACACACACACGCAGGGAAACACATGCATGCACTTACACACGCATGCACACACACATGCACACACGCACACACACGCATGCACATACACACGCACATGCATGCACATACACATGCGTGCGTGCGCACGCACACACATGCATGCACATACAGACGCGTGTGCGTGCACACACACATGCATGCACATACACACGTGCACGCGCATACACACATGCATACACATGCACACACGCCCCTGCGCACACACATGCACAAACACATGCACACACACACGCGCCCGCGCACACACACCCCAGGAAACTCCAGCCCCGCCACAGAGACCCAGGACCCAGGAAGCTCCTGGACAGACTCAGAGGAGGCAGGTGCAGGCCTGAAAATGCCGCTGCTTGAGGAGAAGGGACAGCCCAGCGGCTCTCCCACCCTGACGGCTGCGCTGAGCCCCAGGCCACCTGGCTGCTCCTGAGCGCTGTGCAACACCGGCAAGGGCAGCACAGCGCTTCAAACCCTAGAGTGGGGAGGTCCCCAGCCGAGGCACCAGGTCAAGCACTTGCCTGTGTGGTTCGAACCACCCACGCTCAGGAAGCACCCCAGCTCTAACAACGCCCCCCATGGGGGCAGAGTCAGTGTCTAACAGGGTCCTGTTTCCATTTCTCCAGGAAACTAAGATCTAGAGCTGTCTTCCACAACAATGTGAGTGCCCTCAGCACTACGGAACTGCACACTCCAAATTGGGTAAGCCAGTAAATGTAATGCGGGTTTTTGCCACAGTCAAAAACAATAAACAAGGCCCTACCCCTACTCCCATTGGAACTAAAGCCCCTGCCCTGGTCTCAGCCCCGGGGCTGTGGGCACGGCGCCAAGGCATGCAGGCCGCCCGTGTAGCTGGGCCCAGACTCCACACCCACGCAAACACAACAGCATCACAAGGCTGGCCACACGCCAGGCACACTCCTTCCTTCACTGGCTGACAGGTCTAAGAACCCTAAAAAGCAGGAAGACTGAATTTTAGATAAATGAATGAAGAAAAAAACATGACAAAGAAACAAGGACCACAGACCACAGGACAAAGCAGAGAACACCTGGCTCCAGTCTCCAAGGACACACAACCCCGACACACACACACACACAAAGGGACAGAGCTGCACACTGTGGCGCCGAGGCCCCCCCATGCCCTCCATGTCCAGGGTCCTCCTCATGGGACCCACGTTACCACCCCAGCAAAAGGGAAAGCCACCAGCCCACGCCGCCCAGCAGGAGGGGAGGCCACCAGCCCACACCGCCCAGCACGAGGGGAGGCCACCAGCCCACACCGCTGTCCCACCATGAGGACCCTCAGCCCACACGGACAGCCTCCCTCGGCCCCAGCTCCTATCAGCAAGTCCCCGTCGAGGGTCCCGGCCCCACATCCAGCTGCAGCTGCATGCCCTACAGCCCTGCCCAGGAGCCACCCTAAACACCAAAGACACAAATGCGACAGCGGACACCGGACACACTGTTCACGTGAGCACGCTGCCCCAGCACCACACGCTCTGGACCAGTTCACGGGTCACAACCTCATTTAAATCATGGACATGGCTTCCCCCAACTGTGACTGTGGATCCACTGAGGTTCATAAGCCCAGAGGGTCCTAGAACAGTGCTCCAAACACAGCTACCCGTTTGCTGACTGCATACGAGGAGGACCTCAGAGGCTGTGAAACAATGAGACTAAAGGTCCAGGTGAAAGATGAGCCCACTGCACTCCAAAGAAGGAAGAGAAGAGATGCTGAAAGAAGACAAGGCCCTCAAGGCCTTCAGCTCTTCTCTTTGGCACACACCCCCCACTAGTCGGGGTCACTGTGATGGCTGCTGTGCCCACGAGACCCTGCCCAGGGGCCGTCTTCTGGCCCACATGGCACTGCTGCATCTGCCTGGCTGACCCTGGCTTGGAAGCTCCCAGGGCCTCCTGGGCCCCATCCCACCACCCAGCCTCCCCTGGCCTCAGTGACACTGTGTCACTGCCCTGACCTCCCCTAGGGGATCCGCACCCTCCCCAGCCCCAGCCCTTCCCCACTCCCTCCTGGGGACCCACACCCTCCCCCTTCGCAGCCCCTTCCCTGCTGCCTCCTAGGGGATCCACACACTCCCCATCCCAGCCCCTCCCCGTCTCCCTCCTCAGGGATCTCTCCCCGCTCTGCCCTCATGTCTTTCCAGTCTACACTCCAAAGGCAGCCAAGGTGATCCTCAGAAAACAGAAGCGGATCCACCTCCAGGGCCCTCCTGCTCTCTCACGGTAAAGGGCAAAGGCCTTCCAGGTCTTCGCAGCCAGCAGGCCCTGAGTCCTGCCCTCCCCTCCACCTGCTTTGCTCTGAGTCTCAGATGTGTGGTCCTCGGACCCCATGGCCTCTGCCTCTCTCTGCAGATTCGCATTGGCCCCCACGCCTTCCTGGCACACAGGTCAGGTCAAATGCCATCTTCTCCAATTTTCCCCGCGTGACTGAGCCTCCCCAGCCCAACAGGTGACCCTAACCCCAGCGTTTCTCCATTTCGAGCAGTCAGGTGGCATCGCGCTCCTTCCCAGTCTTCCCTTCGTCCGGGACTATCTCCAGGAAAAGGACATTTCCCTCTGCAGCCCCCCAGCCCACAGTGTGCAGCAGGATAGCTCCAGAAGCTGATATGACAAGAAAACCTTTTCAAACACTGTCGCGTTCTGGGTAAAGATGCACAAGAAAGATTAAGACGCCGTTTTCCCCCCAACCCTCACTGAGTAACAAAAGGGGGGAAGAGGAAGAGAAGGATGCTCCTCCAGGGGCAACGAAACAGGGTCCCACTCCATCCCTGCTCCTGGGGATGCAGCGGTGACGGGAAGGGAGGATGTTTCCAGGACAAGTGTCAGAGAGGGGATCCTGCCATGCAGGATGGGGCGGAAACCAGCGGGAACCTGCGCGTCCGTCCTGACAAAGGGGCTCGGAAAACAAGACTGAAAACCCAGAAACAAATTCCAAAATAAAAGAATCCCTGAAAACAACCACGCCTGGAGAGAGAATGGGAATCCCTACTTAAAAACAGGTGGAAAAGATCAGCAGCGAAACCTAAACACTCAAAACCAGAATCCCTAGCGTGCCAGGCGGAACGCAGGTGACACAGCAGAGCCCAGAATTCCGAAGGGAAACACCACGGTGACCACACTGTGTCCCCGCAGCACAGAACCAAGGGCAGGTCAGGGAGGCAGGGAAAGGCGGAGCAGTGTCTGCTACAAACTAACGAAACCCAAGTATCAGAACCTACTAAGTTAGCGGGTGGGTAAGGACGGCAATACCTTCCAAGGCAGAGCGTGCACAAATCCACTCTAAAATTAAAATGTATTCTTAAACTCTACATTCCTCACATTTAAAAACGTTTTCTCATCCTTAGAACTTCAGAGATGTAGAAACATTTATCTCAAGTTTGGAAGTCCCTGAGCTTCCCTTCAGGGTCTGTCTCTCCTCACAGTCTGAGCAGGATTGAATGTAACTGGTGGAGATTGAGATGGCAGCTGCTGTCAGCACGACCCGCCCTCCCCGCGGGAGCTCTGCACACTGGGGTGGTGTTTATCCCGCGTGGACGAGGCTTCTTTCTGGGCAGTGGAGCTGGAGTGATCCGTATTTTTTGATAATGCATATTCTTAAGGGAAGGGAGAAATAGACCTTATGAAACAACTCCATTTTAGTGGGCAGCACTAAAAAACTGATTGATCTTCAACGTGTTCTGTATACAGCCCCTAACACAGAACATCCACAGCAGAGACCGGGACGCCCCACACAGCCAGGCCCACAGCCGTCCCAAGGCCCAGCTCTTCCCATGTGTACCCTGTGAAGCTTCGGAAGGCTCAGACGGCCACAGGAGAGAAATCCCCCAAGCATTTCACACTGCTGGGGGAAGAGGCATTCACTGACAAGGAATACTAGCACTAGTTAAATATTTACTTTAAAAATGCTGTATTAGATCCTTTCTTTATTCCACAAAGAAATTAAACTCCAGATGGATTCAGGAGACAAACATAAGACTTGAAACCTCAAAGGAATCAGGAGAGAAAAGAAGCACACAGCTGCCCTCCTGGTAAGAACGGAGCCTTTCCAGACCCAAAAGGGAAGAAGGGCCTCGGGGAAGGTGCTGCCTATAGACAGTAACACGCAAAATCTGAGCCGCCCCAGCAAGCACGCCCAGTACATCCGTGGATGACAGAAAGCGTTCCCTCTACGATCAGGAATGAGACAGGACACCCGCGCTCCTCACTGCCATGAAACACTGCACAGCGAGACCCAGCCAGGGCGAGGAGGGGAGAAAAAGAGAGAAAAGGCACCAAACGGGAAAGGAAGAAGTAAAATTATCCCAGTTCACAGACCACACGCTCTTACGGGTACAAAGCCCTAGACATTCCACCAAAAAACTCTTAGAAATAAGGCCAGGCACAGTGGTACATGGCTGCAATACCGGCATTCTGCGAGGCCGAGGTCGGCAAATCACCTGAGGTTCGGAGTTCAGGACCAGCCTGGCCAACGTGGCAAAACCCGTCTCTACTAAAAATACAAAAAAATTAGGCAGGTGTAGTGGTACATGCCTGTAGTCCCAACTACTCAGGGGCTGAGGCAGGAGAATCGCCTGAATCCAGGAGGCCAAGGTTGCAGTGAGCCAAGATCATGCCACTGCACTCCAGCCTGGGTGACAGAGCAAGACGCCATCTCAAATATTCAGCAATTCAGCAATGAGACAGCATATAAGATCAACACACAAACGTGTTGTTTCTATAGGCTAACAATGAACAATCTGAAAAGAACATTTTTAAAAATCCCATTTACAATATCATCAAAAAATAAAATTCTCAGAAATAAACTTAGCCAAGGAGGAAAAGACATGTACACTGAAAACCACGAAATGCTGAAGAAACATTAAGTAGATGTCCATTCCGTGTTCACAAACTAGAAGAATTAATATTAAGATGCTGAGACTGCCCAAAGAGATCTGCAGATTCAACCGACATCAAAATCCCAATGGCTGTTTCTGCAGAAATAGAAAAGCCGATGCTAAAATTCATATGAATCTCAAAGGCCCCGAAGCCAAACACGGTCCTCAAAAAGAACACACTGGAGAGCTCACACTTCTTTACGTGGACCTTAACCTGAGCTGCCGAGGCCAGGGGAACCCACCTTTTCGTCAGCATGACCTGGATGTGGACCTGGAGTCAAAGGGGATCATTTTGGAGCTTTAAAATTTGGCTGCCCGGCTGGATTCTGGACTTGCATGGGCCCTGTAGCCCTTTGTTTTGGCCAGTGTTTCCCATTCGGAACGGCTGTATTTACCCAATACCTGTGCCCCATCGTATCTAGGAATTAACTAGTTTTGCTTTCGATCCTGCAGGCTCATAGGTGGAAGGGACTTGCCTTGTCTCAGATGAGACTTTGGACTGTGGACTTTTGGGTTAATGCTGCAATGAGCTGAGACTTTGGGAGGCTGTTGGGAAGGCATGATTGGTCTTGAAATGTGAGGACAGGAGGTCTGGAGGGCCAGGGGTGAAATGATATGGTTGGGCTGTGTCCCCACCCAAATCTCAGCTTGAATTGTATCTCCCAGAATTCCCACGTGTTGTGGGGGGAACCAAGGCTAGGTAACTGAATATGGGGGCTGGTCTTCCCTGTACTAGTCTCATGATAGTGAATAAGCCTCAGGAGACCTGATGGGTTTATCAGAGGTTTCTGCTGTTGCTTTTCTCTCATCTTCTCTTGCCACTGCCATGGAAGATGTGCCTTTTGCCTCCTATCATGATTCTGAGGCCTCCCCAGTCATGTGGAACTGTAAATCCAATTAAACCTTTTTCTTCCCAATCTCGGGTATATCTTTATCATCAGCATGAAAATGGACTAACACAATTCCCAAAAGAATGAAATCAGGAACTGAAACAGATATTTGCATACCCACAGCCAGCCAAAAGGTAGAGGAAACCCAAGTGTCCGTCCATCCACGGATAAATGGATAAAACGTGGTCCATCCACACAATTCGGCCTTAAAAAGGAAGGGTATTCTGGCCACACAACAACCTTGAGAACATGATGCTGAGGACGGAAAATAAGCCAAACACAGAAAGACAAAAACTGTGTGATCTCACTCACAGCAGGTGCCTGGAGTCGTCAGATGCTGGAGACAGGACATAGAAAGTTGGTGACAAAGGAGCTGGGGGGTGGATGGAGACAAGGACAGAGGAGCAGTTTCACCAGATAAAAAGAGAACTGGAGATGGACGGCAGTAATGGTCACGCCACTTTATGGAAGCATTTATTACCACTGAATTGCACCCTTATACGTGGTTGAGACGGAAAATTTCATACCTGTTTTACCACATTAAAAAGGCAGGGGTGATGATCTCCACAGCCACAGCTCCACACAAGCAGCTGAGCCACACGCTGCCACTCTGACATCTGAGAGCTGCACTTCACTCACCTCACACAAATGAAAACCAGGGAGTCCTGAGCCCAGCAGCAGTAAACACGCATCCCACAGGCTCGCCCACGTGAAACCGAAACAGAAGTGAAAATCGACAGTAAATCTCAGACCTGCCCAAAAGGCCCAGGATCACTATGTAAGGGTTATTGTCTTGTGAGGTTTATTGCCGAGTTTAAAATGAGGAAACTGAGGCCTGCATGAGAACAATTAGACGCCAATTTATTCGGCTCCCGGGCGAGGTTCTGTGATCCCGTGGAAAGAGGCCAGAGAAGTCACACCTGACTTCTCTCAGGTGTGGGGTTTTATAGGGAGGGAAGGCGTTTGATTGGCTGTGGAGAAACAGGATGTGGACGGCGTAAGCCGCTATTGGTAGGTAGGCGGGATTTCCGGTGAGCGGGCCAGGTGCGCGTGCTGCGTGCAGAGGGGATTTCCAAGGCGGAGCTAGATGATGGGCGTGTTCTGGTGACGTAATTTTCAGGTGGGGAGAGGGATGGGTGTGTCCGAGCTCCCAGCGAGGCAATCAGCCTTACAACTATGTGTGCCACAGACCCACAACACACACCAACACCCAGAGTCGCTACGTGTACCACAGCCGTGCTGCACACACTGACACGCAGTCGCTGCGTGTACCAGAGCTGCACAGCACACACCGACACCCAGAGTCGCTGCGTGTACCACAGCCGTGCCGCACACACCGACACCCAGAGTAGCTACGTGTACCACAGCCGCACCGCACACACTGACACGCAGTCGCTGCGTGTACCACAGCCGTGCCGCACACACTGACACCCAGAGTCGCTACGTGTACCACAGCCGCACAGCATGAACCACACACCCAGGGTCATTACATATACCACAGCCCCACAATACACACTGAAGGACAAAATGCTGGAAACAGAGCAATGAGCAGACAGACACAACACATATAGACATTAATACAATTTTTTAAAATGCTCTGCATATAAATATATCCCCATCTAACATGTAACACTGTTTTTCAACTTTCCTAATACATTCCTAAAAATGTGTAAGGAATTATATAATTTCTTAAAATTCACAACTGAAATTAAAATATCATATCCTGATATTTGCCTCAAATTTTATCCCACTGAATGTAAGCACTTTCACAACAAACCACAGTATCATCAATGAAGAAAATCTGGGCATAGCAAGTTCCCACCACCTGCAGGAATGGGAGACGCCCGAGTCCTTGTGGACGAGTACAGAGATCACATCCAGACACCCCAACACATCTCCTGAGCCTTCCTGAGAGAAGAGGGAGAGAAGAGCAGCAGAAACACCTGAGGACAGAAAAGGTTCTGTCACTTACGGGTTCAAATTGCTAGGAAAAAACCCTGGGCCAGCAAAACAGAAGCAAGTACACGTGTACACATGCACATGTATAGGGACCCACAAACACATGCATAAACACACAAACACATGCATACACACACACATGTAGAGGGGCCCACAAACACACATGCATGAGCACACTCACAAACACATGTGTACACGCACACACAGAGGAGCCCACACACATGCATGCACACACTCATACACATAGAAGAGCCCACACACATGCATGCACACACATACACAAACACATGCACACACATACAGGAGCCCACACACATGCATGCACAAACAGGCAAACGTAGGCATACACATATAAACACACACATACAGGAGCCCACACACATTCATACACACAAACACATGCACACACATGCATACATGTACACACACATACTGGAACCCATATACACACAGGCATGCACACTCACAGAAACCCAGGTACACATCTGCATATACACACACATACACCCATAAAGGAGCCCACACACACATACATGCACGCTCACACACAAACACATGCACACACATACAGGAGCCTGCATGCACATATGCATGTGCACACACAGCAACACACACACGTACACACACATGTACACACGCACACAAAACATACATACACATGCACACACGTAGAGGCGCCTGCACCCACATGCATGCACACACATACACATGTGTACACATGCACACATGAAGGCCACAACGCACAAGCATGCATACACACACATACACGAGTCCCCACACATCTATGCACAAACACATGCACACACACGCGCACAAGTACAGGAGCCCACATACATACACACATGCATACATGTACAGGAGCCCGCACACATTCACGCACACTCACACATACACACACGTACACGACCCGCACACACACATACAGGACCCCGCACACAAACACAAGCACACACACATATAGGAGCCCACACACAAACATGCATGCACACTCACACATGCACACACATACAGAAGCCAACATACACATGCACATTCAGGAGCCCAAATAAAAATGTACACACACGCACACTCACAAGCACACAAACATGCACGCACCTGCACACAGGTGCCCTCTTCTGCCGAGATCAAAGACAAAAAAGAAATTTTTTATGTACATAATCTAGAAGCTTTCATAAAATTAACCCTGCCTACCACAACGCCCTTTAATTGAGGACCATTCATCCTGCCCAAACTGGTCTTTCTGGGGCAGCCATTACACTGTCATGCCATGTCCATGTGGCTGTCCCACTGAGTGATGGGCACCAAGCAGACTGACCGGACTCTTTCCCAGGAGCAGCTCTGGCCAGGGCTCTTTGGAGGTACAGCCCATGTTCGGTTAATGCAGTTATTTCTAAAACGACCGAAGGAAGAATAAAAGATACACACAAACTAGGTCTTAAAGAAATGCTCAGATTCCAACCCACAGGCCAAGCTCTTCTCAACAGTTCGCTCAGCAGAAAAAGAAGCACACACCTAATGTTTCTGTTAAGCACCCAAATATTCTCTTGGTCTCAAGAAGACATAAAAACTATCGAAATAAGGAAAATGTTAAAAAAAAAACAACGAATTCCTTTGAAACGTGGAACTCTATTTCTGGGAGTCAAACCTAAAAGAAAGTAAGTCTAAAGAGCAAAACTGCTCTGTAAATACAGAGGTTGGGAAGAGCATCATTGATAAGAGAATCACAACCAGAATATTGCGGAGGAAGAGCACACAAGGCTCCTCAATAAAGAAGTCACCCGGGGCAGGCGCGGAGGAAAGAAGAGGGGACACCAAACAAATGGACTGGACGAGAAAACGCGATGTGCGGAGACGGTGCCAGGGACACACACCACAGTGTAGGCGAGGGCGGAGGTAACTACACACTCACAGACACACCACAGTGTAGACGAGGGCGGAGGTAACTACACACTCACAGACACACCACAGAGTAGACGAGGGCAGCGGTAACTACACACTCAGACACACACCACAGTGTAGGCGAGGACCGCAGTGACTACACACTCAGACACACACCACAGTGTAGGCGAGGACCGCAGTGACTACACACTCACAGACACACACCACAGTGTAGACGAGGACGGAGGTAACTACACACCGACACACACCACAGTGTACGTCAGGACAGCACAAACACTCCAATGGAGGGATGATTCACTGTCATCACACAGAGTGAGCAGGCACACTATTCTACACATACATGAGGATTCACTGTTATCACATGTAGGAAGCAGGCGCACTATTCTACACATACATGAGGATTCACTGTCATCACATGTAGGAAGCAGGCGCACTATTCTACACATACATGAGGATTCACTGTCATCACGTGTAGGAAGCAGGCACGCTATTCTACACATACATGAGGATTCACTGTCATCACGTGTAGGAAGCAGGCGCACTATTCTACACATACATGAGGATTCACTGTCATCACGTAGGAAGCAGGCACACTATTCTACACATACATTGTGATTCACTCTTAGGAAAACCACTAATACAACAGATCATACCCAGGGATCTAAAAAAAAGTCAAATGATTATAGTTCCTGGCAAAGTTAACTAATGAATTTCAGTTCCGTTTGCAACATATAAGAACCTTGAAAATTTCCAAAATTAGTGCAGACACCAAACCACCAATCCATGAAGCCCAGGACTCTCAAGCAGGATAAATGCCAAACCATCTACACCCAGGCCCGTCATATCCCAATTGTAGAAAATCATAGACACAGAAAATCTTGAAAGAAGCAAGAAAAAAATACATCTTAGCTACAGAGGAACAAGGACAAGAATTGAGTGAATCTGTCAACAGAAGCCACACCAGCAAGGAGAGAGTGGAATGAAAAACGCACCCTCCAATCAAGTGCGCATCAGTCATCCTTCAGAAGTGAAAGAAAAATAAACTTTCTCAAGCAAAAACGTAGGTGTGCCTGTAAGTCATGTTTAAAAAGTTCTTCATAGGGAGGAAAAATGATACAAGTCAAAATTCTGGATGTACTGTAGGAAAGGAAGGATGGTGGAGAAGAAATAAGTGAAGGTTAATTCTTTCTAAGTTTACTGAAAAGTTCTTCAATTAAAGTCAATAACCATTGGTTATAAAATTGTAAGGCAGGACTCCAGCAGGTCCGCAGGCCGCAGGCCCAGCACGTCCCAGCATTCCCAGCCCGGGTAGTCCTCACCCTCAGTGCAGGCGGGACCTATGAACCAGGGAAGGCGGCACTGCCACACCTAGGCTATGAGGCAAAGGTGAAAGGGACTGGCAGAGTAAGAAAGCACCAGTTCCAGTTGATCTGACATTAATCAAAAGGGGGCTAATCCTGGGTGGGTCTGGTCTTATCAATGAGCCACTTCCGGGTGAGTCTAAAGGTCTGACGCTAAGCAGAGGGCAGTCTCTCTCCCACAGGCTCTGGCACAGCAAGAAGCCACAAATCCTACAACCACAGGGAGAGGCATCTGCCGAGTCCCTGCGGTGGTCTGAAAGCAGGCCCTGCCCAGTTGGGCCTCCAGATGACAACGCAGCCCCCTGAGAACACACAACCTGACTGTAGCCATGGATACCTGAGCAGAGGACCCAGCAGCTGAGCCCGGATGCCCAACCTGCAGAAGCATGAAACAAGCTGGTGCTTGCTTTAAACCACGATGTCTGCGGTCACCTGTTACACAGCACAGAGTCACACGTGTGCCCCATGTTATGACTATACACATCTGTATCACAAAATCAAATAAATACTATTTTAAACATTTATAGCCAGGCACGGTGGCTCATGCCTGTGATCCCAGCACTTTGGGAGGCCAAGGCGGGCAAATCACCTGAGAGCAGGAGGGCGTGACCAGCCTGGCCAACATCGTGAGACCCCATCTCCACTAAAAATAGCTGGGTGTGGTGTGTGCCTGTAGTCTCAGCTACTCAGGAGGCTGAGGCAGGAGAATGGCTTGAACCCGGGAGGCAGAGGTTACAGTGAGCTGAGATCGCACCACCGCACTCCTGCCTGGCCACAGAGCAAGACTGTCTCCAAAAAGGAAAACCTATTTTTCCCCACTGAGATTTTGTTTTGGTATAATGTCTACAAGAAGACTCCAATTTAAAACTTTACCCCAACAGTTAACAACCTTACCATGGACTGTGAACATGTACGCATCAGCCTGTTCCTGACACTGCTCTGTAGTCAAGCTGCCCCTCCCTCTCCAGAGAGCTCTTCAAATATGTACTTCATTTATGTTTTCAAAGTCTTGGCATTTCCTTAACTTACTGTTTTTCTGGATTTTTTTCTGCATTGCATTCAATAATTTGCGGATTTATAATCCTTCGAAATTCCTCCCTTGCGGCAGTTCATGCTCTGGCCTTAGCAGTGGAATGCTTTCTCTGCTCACTGTTACCACTTCTTTTCAATCGCAACAACGCTGAGTCCCACATGAGACGTGCATCAGAAACATCCCACCCCACACACTGACACCTCTTCCTGGGCTAACCCGGTCATTCCCTGGGACACAGCAAAGGTGCCCGTGACGCCCAGTGCCATTCACCCGTACATCCCAGGGAGGAGGGAGTGAGGTCCAAAAGGGAAACGAGCAGAGCCCCAGGGACGGGAACGGAGACCCGAGCTCCCTGCATCTGCCGGCGCCGCCGCGGCACACCTGGAAGAGCCAAGAAGCCAGGAGAAAATGGAACCGACAGCCAGAGTCCAGGAAAGCAGGAGGCCGCGAAATGAACATCCAGAATCAGTCCCCACAGACACAAACAGCAGCCAGGCAGAAGAGAGAGCTCCGCTTACAGCGCAGCAAGGGAGGCTGAGGAACGACCTTTCACAAATGTGAACACTCTGTAAGACTCCTCAAGGAAACGAACAAAAGCTGTGCGTCCATGAAAAGACCCCTCTGGTTTCCAGAGAGCATGACTCAGCACCATGAAGCTGCCGGTCCTCTCCAAGGAGCGCAGAAATAGTCCTGGCCCCGTCCCTCGGCCTCGAGCCGCCCGCCCGCCCAGCCCAGACGAGACAAGGTGATTCTAAAGTTCATATGGAAAAATAAACTGTGACTCAAAACCCAAACACAATCTTTAAAAAGAGCAAGTCAACTATAACTTTTTTTTAAACTTGGGCATGGCAAAACCAAAAGACAAATGTCCAACCGGCTGAAAATGATGGCAACATACATCACAGATGATGAATCTCATTAAAATCTGAAGAACTCTGAAAAGTCAAGGGAAAAATACAAACCACAAACTGATTAAAAATGAGCAAAAGACCCACAGAGGAGTCACAGGAGAAGATCCCTGAATGTGGGTGATGCAGCCTTCCCCACAGAAGGTCCCTGGATGACGTCACACACAGGAGGAGATGCCTCCTCCTGCTAAGCAGAGTGTGAAGTCACAGCCTTCCCTGTGACAGCAGCCTGGGCCTCCAGAGCTAGCGGCATGAGAAGTGCCCAAGCTCACCCTGGTAAAGTTCTTACCCAGAATCTCTAAGTGAAAACAATGGAGCAACCAACTACCTAACCTAAGCACAAACAGGACAACTAACCAGGGAGCAAGGAGCAAGCCACTGCCACAGTGACCCACACGCGGCTGCCACAGTGACCCACACACGCTGCCACAGCGACCCACACGCGGGCTGCCACAGTGACCCACACGCGGGCTGCCACAGCGACCCACACACGGGCTGCCACAGAGACCCACACGTGGGCTGCCACAGTGACCCACACGCGGCTGCCACAGTGACCCACACGCGGGCTGCCACAGCGACCCACACATGCTGCCACAGCGACCCACACACGGGCTGCCACAGTGACCCACACATGCTGCCACAGTGACCCAAACGCGGGCTGCCACAGCGACCCACACATGCTGCCACAGCGACCCACACACACTGCCACAGACACCCACATGCGGGCTGCCACAGCGACCCACACGCGGGCTGCCACAGAGACCCACACGCAGGCTGCCACAGCGACCCACACGCAGGCTGCCACAGCGACCCACACATGCTGCCACAGGGACCCACACACAGGCTGCCAAAGCGACCCACACGCAGGCTGCCACAGACACCCACACACGGGCTGCCACAGCGACCCACACGTGGACTGCCACAGTGACCCACATGCACGCTGCCCTCCAGACGAGTGGGACAGATGGTTTCAGATGGCAAGGTCAGAAAGACCAAAGCAGGGGGTTGAGATGAAAAGACTCGAACATTAGCGACCTCCAAATACAGCCCATGACCCCTGCACACATCCAGGAAGAGGGGACTCAGTGCCTCCAAGGATGTCTAGATACAACAGGTTGAGGTGCCGCCAGACCCTATGCTTGAGATCACTGCACCGAGGACCAACTGCGGCAGTGTGTGAGTGGCATAGGGGTCAGGATATCCACGAACACAGGCCCCACCAGCATCTCCACAAATGTCACAACGTCCACCCCTGCGTCCCAACCGCGTCTCCTCACACTTGTCCGCACCCCAGGAGGAGCTAGACACAGCCAGCCTGCCTTCCTGCCAGCGGTCAGCTGCCAGACACCAGCTGCGCTCCAGTCATCGTGGAGTCTCCCCACACTGTCCCTCCCCACACAGGACGGCGTCACCATGGGGATGGAGGCTACACTGTCTACTCTCAACAGGATGGTGTCACCACAGGTCGGAGGCCACACTGTTGACTCCCCCAGCAGGACGGCATCTGACCACTGGAGTAGGCCCTGCCCATGTGTCCCTCACTGGCAGCAAACCTTGACCAATTATTTCCAGCCAAATTCTGCAAAGCCCAGATGCTGTAACTCTCAGCCACCTTCGAGCCTCCACTTCTAAGACCCTGTTCTTTTCCAGCAATGCTGATGATGTGAAACCATTCATGCAGGAGCCGTGGGTCCCAGCGAGGGGCTCCGAGGCCTGGTATGGCGTTCCACATCAGCGCCCTCCCATCACGCCCTGCTCTGCCTGCTCTGTGAAACCTCCCTGTGCTGGCGCCAGGTGTGGTCCTGGGTGGAGGCTGTAGGCTCCCTGGCATGCAGTGACCTGCGTCACCCCTAGACCCATACCACCCCACCACCCACACCACTGGTCTGCACAGGGCAAGAGTAGAGAGCCAGGAGCATCTCGGAGTCAGAAGCTACTTCTAGTCTACTCTCTGAAGGCCATGAGTCAACACCGTTTGGGAAGACAGGGCAGTGCGGCCGTCCCTCTCCCACTCACCGGGCACTACCTGGGCCCTGGCTGACAAGGAGCACGGTGGGTGCCGAGACGCACAGGACCAGCCAGCTGAGCCGTGGACACCCACAAGAAACCTCTACAGG
>CM052660.1:747263-771407 GCA_028533165.1 Leontopithecus rosalia
TGAGAAGCCTCTACAGGCAGAACACTGGGTGCTGAGACCCACACGACCCACGAGCTGAGCCGTGGACACCCATGAGAAGCCTCTACAGGCAGAACACTGGGTGCCAAGACCCACATAACCCGCGAGCTGAGCAGTGGACACCCATGAGAAGCCTCTACAGGCAGGAGGCTTCCCAAATGGGACTCCGTCCCAACAGGAAGAAAATGCTGGAAGCAGTGGAGGCTGTGGGCCGATGGGGCCAGCCGCCGCTCACCTCACAATGGGGTCTGAGAAAGGATATGAGGGGCGAGTGCCTTGGTTCAGAGCACGGCCCCTGCCAGAGGCCCTGCAAAGGGACCCTCAGTGTTAGGGACCAGGCGCCCACATTCTGACCCATCCATGACCTTCCACAACCTCGACCTTCCCTTTGCCTCAAGGACCAGCACAGCAAGTCCAGTGAGAAGCCACTCCCACGGCTGTCCTGGAGCCTGGGTGCGCACGTGGCCCTGCAGGGCGTGGGTGCTGCCTCTGCAACGACCCCACCATTCCCTCAGCAGGCAGGCACAGTGATGCTTAGCCAGAAGGACAGGGCGGCTTCAGAGACTGGGCAACCCTGCATGTGGAACCCTGCACATGGCACAGGCGTGGATTTCAATCCACAAAAGCCAGGAGGCCTGAGGCGGCAGTCCCCACACCCCAGACCACATCCCACACTCCAGAAAACAGTGACCACTGATGGTGACACACACCAGCACGCGGGACCACACCCCACACTCCAGGAAACAGTGACCACTGATGGTGACACACACCAGCACATCAACTCATTTCCTTCCAAAGACTTCCTTAAAACTTTCAAGTACAAGTCATTTAAAAATAAAACAAGAAGCCAGGGCCTCCTGGGGACACAGGGTGGGCGCCATGCTGGACGGCGGGAACCCAGGGCCTCGCTGCGGATTCCTCAGGAAATCCTGCCCCGCACCACTGGCTTATCCCTGGGAAAAGCATTTCCTTTCATGAGAAAAGTCCTCTTGTCCGCGCAGCCATAAATATATTGCGGCTAAAAATAGTGCCGTAAAAGGAAGTAAGGACTGGGCCTTCCAGCAAAGGACGCGCACAACTGCGCCCCGGCGGTGCGGAGGGTGGCCCGGGACAAAGGCCCCGCCTGCGTCTCCAAACTCAGTTTCTTCTCTCCAACAGTCTTCCCGTTAGCTGAACCTGACAGAGCAATAGAACTGAAAAGCAGACAGGGACACGGAGGAACAGGGATCTTCCCGTGAAAGGTAATGGAGAAATATCCTCCTCTTTCGTCAAATACAGAGACAAAATCAGCTTAAGTCTCTACGCATTACGGCAAACATTTCCTAAAGATGCATGCTAGCAAACTTAATCCACTGGGAAAGAAAGGCTAGGTGAATTTTATAACAGGTATTCTCCCTACAAAGTATACTTAGAACATATTTAAATGACAGCTTATCACTAGAGAGGGCCAAATTCTACAAAACAACGTAAGTGTAACTTTGAAATCACAGCACACAAAACGCAATGATCTGCCAGTCTCGTTTCTGAATGGAATCCCCTGGCTAGATCCCGAGCACGGAGCATGGAAATTCCGCCCGGTCCTCGCATGGCAGCATCTCCGGTCACCAGGACCCTGCGGACGGGGGCTCCCTCCAGCATGGCAGCATCTCCAGTCACTGGGACCCTGCGGACGGGGGCTCCCTCCAGCATGGCAGCATCTCCGGTCACCGGGACCCTGCAGACGGGGGCTCCCTCCAGCATGGCAGCTTCTCCAGTCACCGGGACCCTGCAGACGGGGGCTCCCTCCAGCATGGCAGCTTCTCCGGTCGCCGGGACCCTGCGGACGGGGGCTCCCTCCAGCATGGCCACATCCTTTCCCCATCATGATTTCCACCCTCGAATCACACAGGCCATACCAGGATCTGTGCCAGCCCCACAGAGCACACCATGGGCTGTGCTGGCAGCAGAAGGGGGCTGGGCCACCCAACTGCTCCTCACCCAGACCCCTCGCCACCCCCAGAAGACCTGCCAGCCCCTCCTGCCCCAGATGCAGCCCTCACGGGGACGGCCCGAGTAGCCCTGGGTCCACCCCTCTGTCCGCCTCTCACATTCTGTGAACGCTGTTGACTGCTCACTCTCTTCACACTGGCTCTCTTGTCTTGCTCTTATAAATGTGTTTGTAATATGTTTTTAAAACTGAAAAACTAGTCATAGCACACTCCACGGCTCAGTGTGACTGAAACACACGCACTCCGAGTAACACTAATCGTGGTGACCACGGAGTAAGGGTGGCAGGGGAGGGCCACGTGGGGGACGAGGAATGGCGATGAAAAGCTGACTGCAACTCCGACCCACTACTAACAAACACACGGCAGGCCGCAGAGAACCACAGCCTCGCCGCACGGCGCCGCCTCTGCCATGCACGCGTGTCGCTTTCTCTGTTCAACTTAAGTGGAAATAGCTTTTCCAGTGATCATACTCATTTCAGAAATCTGGGGAAATTCAACAGGAGGGAAGCACAGGAGAGAGCTGAACTCAGTGGCAGTGCTATCCCCGTAACCAGCCACTTCCTCCAGATTCCAGTGACCTTGCAGGAACCTGCCGCCCCGGCCACCCTTCCAGGCCACCCACAGTGGTCTCCAGTCCCCCGTGCTAAGTGACACCACCAGATGCTCCGCAGCACCAGCCACTCGGCTGACCGCGTCCCACAGAGTAAGTCAAGCAGGTTTCTGGGGACTGGTGTGTGGTGCCCCCGCTTCCGCCAGCCATGCGGCACTGTTTGGGGAATGGTGACAAGTGTGCCACGGAGCTGTGGGCCCCTCAAGAGGCTGCCCTGCCCGGGGTCCGCAGAGCCCCCTGCTCTCCTCACAAGAAACCAAACGTGTGCCCAGTGCCCCTCCTGGAGAGTGCTTGCTTCTGTTCTGCCGCTGACAAAACCCAGCTGGGGTAACAGAGTTGGAGACAGGGAAGACGCGGAGACAGCCCGAAGTCTGCTTCCGCTGACAGAGGGCCACCTCTGATGGCCCAGGAGGGTCAGCACCCTAGAAGCACAGGGCGCGTCCAGCCCCAGTTGCACAAGGCCAGTCTCTGCCCAGGTCTCCAGAGGCACATCCGTTCTCCTTTGCAAAGGGCAGCTGTGTCCCTAACACCACCTGACCACTGGCTCACGGAGAGGAGGGCCAGCCGGGTCTCAGGAACAAGTGGCGAGGTTGGGGAGGCCTCCAGTTCCAAGGAGGTGAGGCTGCTTCACGGCGACCCGGAGGGAAGCCCTGACAGCACCTCAGGGTAGGGTCCACGCATGGACAGAGGCTGCAGCTACCCAGGAACCAGCAGTGGGCACCCGGAAGGATGATCGACCAGCAGGGCAGCCACCAACAACACACATCTGTGGGGAACCCCACACAGAAATAAGCCAGGGGCTCCACCCGAAGAAGAGGACATGCAGACAGAATGAAGTGTGAGAAAAGGACGGAGAGGGTGGTTTCTTTTTTTTTCTTTTTTGAGACGGAGTTTCGCTCTTGTTACCCAGGCTGGAGAGCAATGGCGCGATCTCGGCTCACCGCAACCTCCGCCTCCTGGGTTCAGGCAATTCTCCTGCCTCAGCCTCCTGAGTAGCTGGCACTACAGGCACGTACCGCCATGCCCAGCTAATTTTTTGTATCTTTAGTAGAGATGGGGTTTCACCATGTTGACCAGGATGGTCTTGGTATCTTGACCTCGTGATCCAGCCGCCTCGGCCTCCCAAAGTGCTGGGATGACAGGCATGAGCCACCGCGCCTGGCAGAGAGGGTGGTTTCTGAGGCTCCATGGGACCTGGGATCCAGGCGGGTGGCCACTGCTCCCGGGTTTGCCCTGTGGTGAAGCTTCCGGACCAGCATACGGGCATCCCGCCGACCTGAGGGGACACACTCCACAAACCCTGGTGGACACCTTAAACGGCAGCTAGTGCCAGACCCCATATACACTGTGGTCTTTCCTATACGCACATACACACCCACAATAAAGTTTAACATTAGGACAGCAAGAGAAACGGTAGCTGATAATAAAATAGAGCGATTAGGGTCATACGCGGCAAAAGATGTCACGTGGCTGTGCTTGTGCTGTCTACATGCCTCACGGTACCACACTCACCTATTCTCTTTCTTTTTCCTGTGGAGGCAGAATTTTCCTGTTGCCCAGGTTGGAGCAGAGTGGCGCAATCTCGGCTCACTGCAACCTCCACTTCCCGGGTTTAAGCAATTCTCTGCCGCAGCCTCCCGAGTAGCTGGGATTACAGGCACACACCACCACGCCTGGCTGATTTTTGTATTTTTAGTAGAGACGCGGTTTCACCATGTGGGCCAGGCTGGTCTCGAACTCCTGAACTCATGATCCACCTGCCTTGGCCTCCCAAACTGCTGAGATTACAGGAGTGAGCCACTGCACCCGGCCACTCACCTATTTTCTGACTGTAATGACATGAGGTACCTGAAACCACAGGTGAGGGAGGACTACCATACCTGTATACAAATGACTGCACTCTGTTCCATCTTTCAACATACTGTATTTAGGTGCCTGTTAATACTTTGTATAGAGAAACTTTTTGCGCAGTTGCAGGACTTCTAATTTCATTTTATTGTACACATAGTCAAACACACAATGACTGTTAAAGATACTTCCCCAAAGCACACTTCATCAGAACATTGCAGTCCTTGTTTAAAACGTGATTTTTGTGTTTTGAGACAGTCTTGCTCTGTCATCCAGGCTGGAGTGCAGTGGCTTGATCTCGGCTCACTGCAACCTCCGCCTCACAAATTGACGCAATTCTCTGCCTCCGCCTCCTGAGTAGCTGGACTGCAGGTGCCGCCACCACGCCTGGCCATTTTTTTGTATTTTTAGTAGAGACAAGCTTTCACCATCATGGTCAAGTTACTCTTGAACTCCTGACCTCGTGATCCACCCACCTCCGTCTCCCAAAGTGCTGGGATTGCAGGCGTGAACCACCGCATCCAGCCAAAACTGCAGAGTTCTAGAGGCCTCTGCAGGTCTGATCAAACGAGTTCCTCAGAGACAACTTCCCTGTCACCAAGAAAACAGAAAAATCCCAGCACTGTGGCTGGCCTGAGGCCAAGAAAGACCAGCCTCAACAACACAGGGAGACCCCCGTCTCTATAAAAAACTACACGCCTAGCCAGGCATGTGCCTGCAGTCCCATCCACTTGGGAGGCTGAGGCAGGCTGACCCCTTGAGCCTTGGAGGTGGAGGCGGGGAATTGTGGACAGGCCACTGCACCCTCGCCTGGGCCACACAGGGAGACCGTGTCTCAAAATGAAACACAAAAAACAGGTAACTTTTAGTTCTTAAATAGATTAGCAAAACTAATAAACCAGTAAGTGGAATGATCCAGAATAAAAGACACAAATTACCGCTATCAGGAATCAGAGGGGTTGTCACTACAGACATTAAAAGAATAAGATGAGATGTCCTTCTTTGTCTCTTTTGATCTACGTGAACGTTCGATCAACAAAGCTGATCATTTACATGAAGCAGACTGATAACTCCTTTAATGTTTCAGTTTATGTTTTCCTCAGCAAATAATTTTAAAAATATAGTTATTTCTTAAAAAATAAAACTTGGCACATAACACAGAAAACTTGTATCTATTAAAGAAATTTGATTCGTATCAAAAACCTTTCCACAAAAAAAAAAGGCACAGATGGTTTCATTGGTAAACTCCATTAAACACCTAAGGAAGAAACAGCATCCGTGACAGACGGCTCTTTCCAAACAGAGGAGGGATGACACGTCTTCCACGTGGTTAGTGGTTAACCTCTGAAGCCAGCACAACTCCAACACCAAAACCCGGCAAGGCAAAGAAACCACATCACAGATCACCAGCTCTCACCGACGTGTACACAAAGCAAACACAGAAATACTGGTTGTTAATTTTTCTTTTTTGAGACACAGTCTTGCTCTATCACCCAGGCTGGAGGGCAGTGGTGCAGTCACAGCTCACCGCAGCCTCCACCTCCTGTGCCCAAGCAATCCTCCCACCTCAGCCTCCGCAGTAGCTGAGACTTACAGGCGCACACCACTGCACCCAGCTGACTTTTGTAATTTTTTGTGGAATTGGGGTTTTACCATGCTGCCCAGGCTGGTCTTAAACTCCTGGGCTCAACCTATCCGCCCACCTTGGCCTCCCAAAGTGCTGGAATCAAAGCCATAAACTACTACACCCACCCCAAAATTTAAAGGAAAATAACATGACCAAGTAGGGGTTAGCCCAGAAATGCTAGTTAGGTTTAAATAAACATCAATGTAATTTATCAAGTTAGCAAAATAAGGGAGAGAAGCTATGGAATCATTTCAGCACATGCAGAAAAAGCATCTGACCACATTCTTCTACAGTAAAAATTCTCAGCAAAGTACGAAATAGAAGGAAACGTCCTTCCTTCGATAAAGGAACTTTTTTAAAAAGGAACAACAACAAATACTCCAGATACTCACATCCTTACTGGTGAACCACTCAACACTTTCCCCTAAAGGAAGAGCACAGCAGAAAGGCCCAGCTCCCCAGGCTGACTCACACAACCTCAGAGGTCCTGACCAGCCCGGCAAGGCCAAGAAAGAAAGGAACGGCCTCAAGCTTGGAGAAAAAGGTGCACACGTGGCTCTGCCTGCAAACTCCGACTGCTGACAGCACACCCACAACTCCACAGAAGCAAGCTGAGAGGGGCCACAGGATGCAAGCTTAACACAAAACCCCACATCTGCATCTCCGTTCACTAAGAGTAAACAACTCTTAGTTTAGCTGTTAGGAAAGCTGCATGTTTAAAACTACCGTTTATAACAACATTAAAAAGCACAAACTACATACGAATTTATTTACAAAAGACACAAAAAAGCTACACTGAAAACTACAAAATGCTGCTGAGAGAAATTAGTCAGTAAACGAAGCGAGGCCCATCTTCGTAGATCGGGAGTCTCAGGAGAGTGAAGACATCGCTCCTCTCCTATCACGCTGATCTGCAGATGCCACTCAAGACCAGCCCTAAGCTCAGCGGGCATGTTGCAGACTGACAAGATGCTCTAACATCGCTGTGGAAATGCAACAGGCCTGGAACCTCCAAGGCAGCCTCCGTACGAACAAAGTTAGGGACGTATGCTGACTCTGAGACTTCCTCTAAGGCCACCTCAACCAAGGCAGGTGGCCCTGGAATAAACTTCAACAGGCCGATGGAGCACAACAGCCGATCCAGAAATAAGACACACTTATACTCTGATTTTCAACAAAATTCCCAAAGCAATCCAATGGGAAAAACAAATTTTCATGCCTATAAACCCAGCACTTTGGGAGTTCAAGGTGGGAGAACTGCTTGAACCCAAGAGTTTGAGACCAACCTGGGCAAGATGGCAAGGCCCCATCTCCGCAAAAAATATTTTAAAAATTAGCTGGTTGTGGTGGTGCACGCCTGTAGTCCCAGCTACTCAGGAGCCTAAGGTGGGAGGAGCCCAGGAGGTCAAGGGTGCGGTGAGCCACATCACCACTGTACTTCAGCCTGAGTGACAGGGCAAGACCCTGTCTCTTCAAAAAGGAAAAAGAGTTGTCAACAAACGCTGGCAAACAGCTGAATTCCACATGAAAAATAACAAACTTCAACCACTGTCTTACATCATACATAAAATTAACTTGTGATAAGTCAAAAACCTAAATGTAACCAGTGAAACCACAGAGCTTCACGGAAGACAAAGGAGAAGGTCTTCAGGACCTGGCGGTGAACACAGATCTCTCAGGCCTCAAAGCAAGAGTCCTAAAGAATCATAACTAGAAACTGCCGATCATGGAAACTGCCGTTAGGAAATTGAACAGGCAAGCCACAGACTAGGGGAAGGTATTCACAAAACCTACATCCAGAATACATGAAGGCCCCCTGCAACTCCCTGACAAAAACAACTCAGAAAAACGGGCCAAAGGGGATGACAGTCCGACATGAGACTCGGGAGGGCCCCAGACCCAAACATCAGGGCCCAGCAGACTTTCTTTTCCCTCTTAACAGAACCCACTGCAACTTGCCAAAAAATTCTTCTCTCAAGCACCCCAGATACAGCCCCTGGAATCTTCTGGGCAGATTATTCAATGCAAACAGCCCTGGGAGCTGCCAGCAAAGCCCCCACCAGCAACGGGAGGAAGGTGAGCCACAGCGGGGTGCAGACTCCACTCCAGTATCAGGAGTGGACCAGCCTGGGCAACATGGCAAGACCCCATCTCTATAAATATATTTTGAAAAAACAGGCCAGGCATGGTGACTGAGCTTCAGGTTTGCTAAAGGGGAGCGTCAAGAACCAGGCGCCGCAAAGAGGCAGGTGGACGACGAAGCAGGGGTCAGATGCAAACAGGACCCTGTGAAATAAACACCTGCTCAGTCTTCCTGGCTCTTCCTCTCCTTCACCCCGCAGTCTCCACAGCAGGCCAGCACCGGAGTGCCACCTCCCAGCCTCACCAAGGCCCCCATCTACGGCATGGGGACAGGGGAGGACGGGTGGGGACACAGGACACCTACAGCACGGGAACAGGGCAGGACAGCTGGGGACACAGGACAACTACAGCACAGGGACAGGGCAGGACACCTGGGGACAGGACACCTACAGCACGGGGACGGGGAAGACAGGTGGGGACACAGGACACCTACAGCACGGGGACAGGGCAGGACAGCTGGGAAAACAGGATACCTACAGCATGGAGACAGGGCAGGACAGCTGGGGACACAGGCCACCTACAGCACGGGGACAGGGCAGGACAGCTGGGGAAACAGGACACCTACAGTATGGGGACAGGGGAAAATGGGTGGGGACACAGGCCACCTACAGCATGGGGACAGGGGAGGACAGGTGGGGACACAGGCCACCTACAGTATGGGGACAGTGGAGGACAGTGGGGACACAGGCCACCTACAGTACGGGGACAGGGTGGGATGGGGACACAGGCCCCACCGCTGTGGGGCAAGGCCAGAGCCAGGCCCAGAAGCACCTCTGGACATAGTCGGAGCTCCCTGAAGAATGACGCTCACCTTTCTAGTGTCCCTGGCCCACGGCAAGCACCCGCCCAGTTCATCCTCACACAGGCCATCGGGATGCCTGGAGTCTACTCCTTGGCTGGGGCCCGCTCTCCACCCCTTCCTCGCCCTGCACAATTCCACATCCCCACAGGTGCAGCTACTGTCCCCACAGTGCCAGGGCAAGGGGCTCGAAAGGAGGAAAATGGAGTTCATGCCCTCACTTCCCAGAGGTGCTCCTCACTCAGGGATACGGTGACCACCCACGGCTGTGACCCCAGACACCAGGAGCCCCACTCGCCACCCGCCCCACACTCCCTTCCATCTCCACCCTCCCCCGCACTCTCCGTCCCCTCCCCTCCACTAGCCCAGCTTGGAGCCCCGCAAGGGACACGGCTCTGTATCCCTGCTATTCAGAAACCCAGCTCATTTCACAGCGGCCTGGAGCCTCATGAATGGGCACCTGGCCTGTTCCTACACCAGCGAGACCAGCCCAACCAGACAGATGTGGAAACTGAGGCATAAGAGGATGAGCAGCTTGCCCAAGCCCTACGAGAGACACTTCCAGTACTCAAACCCAGAGCCTGCCCCACACCACGGCAGGCAGGCGGGCTGAGCGCCTCTGCAGTGCCCGCCACCCTACCCAAGGCCACAGCTGCAGCCCCTCCACTGATACCTACTCCAGCCATTTGTCAAAACTCAGAAAATGTATTCTTGTGATTTATACATTTCACTGTACATGCTGTTCCCTGGGGCTCCCTCAGCCTGGCCCGCCCCACCATTGAGTCTCCTCTCCTCTCCTGGAGCCCAGACCCAGCCCCACATACTCTCCAGGGCATCCTGGAGCCTAAACCCACACACTCTCCCAGGCATCCTGGAGCTCAGACCCAGCCCCGCACGGTCTCCTGGGCAACTTGCCCTAACAGGGCCACTCCAGCCAAGGTCTTGCTCACCTCCACCTGCCGGGGGACTGGCGTGGGGCGGCACACAGCGTGGGCACTGGATGCTGGCCGAGGTGCTCCGCATGCACCCAGCAGAAAGAACCAGGGTCTCTGATAAGGCTCTGGTTTGCTACATGGACTACCAGAAGCAGTGAAAGAGCACCACACGACCACAGGGGTGAGGCGGACGGCCAGACCCTCGGACCTCCCGAGCCCAGGTTTACACACCACTGAACTAAAACCAGACGCCACTTCCATCGCTGTCAGATCAAAGTGCTGCAACACTTTCTGTAACAGCCTCATCACCCCCAAGGGTTAAAGGGCTTCCTCTAACAGGTTAATTTTAGAATCTGGTTTACTTCATCCAATGCAAGTTCAACATTGAGCGTAATCTCAAAACAAATTTTGAGTGAGGCCAAATTGCTGACATTTAGCAAACACACCCACAACTAGAACAACCCAAGAAATACCAGCGTCAGAGCTGTTCGGCCCCCGGCCTCTTAAAGCGCCCCCAAATGGCACAGCTGAACCCCTCGAGGACAGGAAGCCACACTCCCCTCTCAACCCAGGAGTCTGATGGCTTCCAAGTAACCAACGTGGCTGGAAGCAAGATCAGGGCCCACGGGCGAGAGGCTGCCGTCCAGCAACCGGGAGAGCCTGGACCCAGCGACCAGAAGGCCACGAACCACCCCTGCCCACAACACCCGACACTTCCCCGAGACCAACATGCCAGCAGCTCATCCATCTCCTCAGGGCCCCTCCTGTCCTTCCTTTGGATTTTGACTGAATGTCACCTCCAAGAGCTGCCACTTCCCATGGGGGGCTCAGGCCCCTGATGGCCACGAAAACATGGGCCTCAAGAGAGCAGGGGCCCATAGTTTTTATTTGCCGTCCCATTCCCTGGCTGGGGTCGGGTGTGCACAGCCCAAGATAAACACGCGTGAACAAAAATCACAGACACAGAAACACCGCCTGTAGGATGCCAGGTACACCCCCGTCCCCAACCCCACATGTCCCATGCCAGGTACCCACCACCTTCTGACCCCACCCCCTGTGTAAACTTAACTCAGACGCCAACTAGAATATGCAGGCCAGCTTGGAGGAAGATCGGAGTCCTGTCCTGAAAGCTTCGGAGCAGACACGATGACGTAAAACAGAAGGTGATTCACTGCAGAGGGGCCACCCGCCAGCAGGCGGGGCACCATGGCCCAGGTGTGCCTTCTGGCTTCTCTCCAGGTGCAGCGACCCGCCTGGGGGTACCCCTGTCCCCCTCCTCCCGGCCCCTTCATTCTGCTGAGGCTCAGCCAAAACCCCTCCCACCTTCCAGAGGTCCTCTAAGTGCTCTGGAGCCAGCACAAGCCTTCTCCCACAGGTCCAGGTGCCACAGACACATTCAAACTGTGGCACTCAGCCCACCACTGGGCTCAAGGCAATTCGGCGGGTGTGAGCCGTGTTCTGGGAACAGGGCAGACATCAGCAGAGCCCGTCCTGGTGGCCATCGTCAGTCTTCACTCTGAAACCCGGGTTCTAGGGTGACCCTGGGTGGGACCCTCGGTTCCACATCCCAGCTGGGGACTCTCCAAGAGCCTGTGGCTGGTCAGCACAGGCAAGACGCTGGGTGCATCACAGAGCTGCTTAACTCAGAAGGTAAAATGAGGTAAACACTTAATGCGAGTTTGTGTTCCAGGGCAATTCAGAATATTCTTATTTACCTTCTGTTAGCTTGTTGACAAAAAGTGATTAATGACATCATGCGCAGTTTAGGCCCCCAGAGAGGGTGGATGCAGGGTGGGATGCAGATCGGGGACAGGGGCAGGGGCAGGGGACCCCCTCCCAGCCATGAGGCCTCAGGGAGCCACACAGCTCATGACCAAAGGCCAGATTCTCTCCCTCTTTCCATCCAGGGACAGGGCTGTGGCAAGAACCCACTAGAACTGACAGCCCCATGCCTGAAACGAAAACCCACTCAGGGCGCCACCCAGCACCGTGTTCCAGGCCGCATTCTGAACTTCGCACTCTGCTCTCCCTGCACGCAGAAGCCCCAGGAAGCAGAGAGAAGTGCTGTCCTGGGGGCAGGAGGGGGACACCAGCACCTCCCACCTCTGGCAAGAGGGCTGGAGAGAGCCAGAGCCACAGCCCCCGACCACGGCTCCCTCAGCTGGCCTCAAACAGGAGCCTGACCTGTGCAGGGAGGGCCAGGGGCTGGGCCGTGGTCTCAGAGGCTCAGCACGCACGCTGGCAGAGAAGGGCAGAGTCGGCCACCGAGGACCACAGCAGCCCAGCAGGCAGTCGCGGGTTGGGTGGCATCTGTGGTGGGGGGATATGGGCAGGGGGAAGTGGTGAAATCACTTTCCCAGAAAGTACTCATGGTTCCAGAGGAGAGGGGAGCCACAAGCTCCACAGTCCACGGGAGCCACAAGCTCCACAGTCCACAAAAGCCACGCCAACAGTGGCGTCAGGCAGGCCCTTCTGCAGCGAGTGTGAGAAGCGAACACTCATAAAGACCACAGCCGCAGAGCAGAGCAGTCTGTGTCACCAGGGGACCGCATACTCCCAACCACCAGCGCGCTGGCCACGCACACCATGCAGGACCCACGGCCAGAAGGACACAGGCAGCCAGGGAAAGGCCGTCCCGAGAGCCAGGAGCTGCAGTGTCAGGGACTCCTTGTCTGAGTTGGTGCAGGATTTGTCCTCGCCAAGATAAGCACCGCTTATGGATTCCAAATAAACACACCTCTACGGGGAAGCCGAGATACACTGCTTGTGGTTTGGTTAGGGAAGTGGGATGGTGCTCATTGCTTTCCCCTTTTTACCAGTTTCCAAACGATTGTGCACGTGGTTAGATCCGTTTGGTTACTAATTTTATGATGTTTAACCAGATTGACGGTGTGTGCAGACCGGTGAGGCCTTGGCTGGGACTCCCCTCCCCCGCATCCTGACCCCATGGGCTGCTGGGGGCTGGGAGGAGGTTAGCCATGCATCAGCTCTGCACAAGCCTTTCTGGAAGCTGCACATCAGGTAAGAGGACCAACCCCTCCCTCAGGCAGAAACCAGGTGTCACCCAAATGCCAAAAGCAGGCAGGCATCAGGCGGCCGCCCTTCGGCACACAGGTCAGGGCTGGCAAGCGTCCGGGGGTGCAAAGCCCGGCCTGCGGAGGAAGAATGCAGAGTCCCAGCAGCTGCACAGGGAGCCTGGAGTCCCAGGTCTGCCAGGATTTTCATCATCAACATTTTTGCCCTAAAGTTAACGTTCAAACCTCCTAATGACCACGTTGAAGGCCTTTTAAAAAGAAAACCACTCTCCCTAAGACCTTCGTTCATTCCTCCCTGTGTGAGGCCCAGGAGGCATCAGTGCTCAGAAACAAGGCCTGCCCTCACATGGCATGGACACCCCAACCTTTCAACAAAACCTCAGCATCTGCAAAAAGTAGCTATGCATGAAATAACCTGAGCTGATGTTTCTTTAAACAAGCGCTTTCGCTGGGATTCCGGAGACCCAGGTCTTGCATTTCAGCGACCAGCGAAGCAACGGAGACACTCCAAGGCACCCTGCAGGCAGCCGCACAGCAGAGGCAGGGCCGGAAGCAACACCAGGGTAAGAGGCGCAGACTTTCCCTCAGCAAGGCGTCCCCTGAATCCTGTCCTGTTACAAACCCACAGAGCAAAGCCAGAACGAGCACACAAGCATCACCAGAACCAGAGCATGAGAACACGCAATACCAGAAATACTCCCAAGGGCCGGGCACAGGAGATGAGCAAACTCCGCAGTCCCACCAGGAGCCTCATGTGGAAAGCAGCCCCGGCGTCCTCAGCATCCCCCTCCCCAAGCCCTGCAGGAGGCTGCACCCCCAGAAACCACCACCCCTCCCAGGAGAGCTTCACAGCTCAGGACACTTCCCTGCAAAACAGAAGCTCAGGGAAAGCATCTGGTCCAGAAGGTGACAGGCCCACACCAGGGGCATCTTGGCAACTGAGAAACCCCGACATTCTTCTGAAGGCCCACCATGGGCCACGTGGGTATCAGAACGGTCCCTGTGCGCCAGCCTCCTGGCACACCTGGGTCGATGCCCTGTGGGTTGCTGGCCAGGCTCTTGGGTGACTCATCTTTTCCTACACTATCTGTGGTGCCAGACATGACATGAGATGTCAAATCCCCAGCGTCTAAGTCCCGAGGGGGCTCTGCCAGCTTGTCCTGTGCCTACTCAGCAGACCTCAGGGGTCTTCTAGTCAGGAGGTGCAGAAATGGGCTCGGGCCCTCCCCCACCTCCCCAGAGATGACAGGAAAGGGTGAGACGGGGGGCACAGCAGTGGGGGACAGAGGTGGCAGTCAGAGTGCAACCCACTCTGCCTCCAGCCCACAGTTGGTCATTAACAAGCTCAGATGCCAAAGCCAGCCCCAGCTCAGTTCATGCCCTGCCCCCTCCACCTGCTACCCCAGGGCCTCATACTGGCCACTCACTTGCTGGCCCATGTTTCTATCTGTGTGATGGAGCAACAAAGCACAGGCAACAAGGCTGTGAGGGTGACAGGCCTGCCTGTAGACACTCCAGGTCCTCACAGCACAGGCGTCAGAGCTGTGGGGGTGACAGGCCTGCCTGCAGACAGTCCAGGTCCTCACAGCACAGGTGTCAGGTCTGTGGAGGTGACAGGTCTGCCTGCAGACACTCCAGGTCCTCACAGCACAGGCGTCAGGGCTGTGGAGGTGACAGGCCTGCCTGCAGACACTCCAGGTCCTCACAGCACAGGCGTCAGGGCTGTGGGGGTGACAGGTCTACCTGCAGACACTCCAGGTCCTCACAGCACAGGCGTCAGGGCTGTGGGGGTGACAGGCCTGCCTGCAAACAGTCCAGGTCCTCACAGCACAGGTGTCAGGGCTGACATACCTAGAGACACGCCACATCCTTATAGCAGAATCTGGCACATGAAGGACATGGTAAATATCAGCTGCGATTTTTTTTATTTATTGAAGCTCTTTAGTAGCTCTGTGTATTCCAAAGTTGGTGGTTTTGATTGTCAGTGGTCCTGAGTGACCCAGGATCACACACAGGGGCAGGGTCCTCAGGTGGGCGGCAGAAGCTGGGCCTCAGTGTTCACCCAAAGGGAACTGAGAGAAGGCCTTCCCTGCAGCTGGGGAGGACAGGGCCCAGGCAGGCCCATGTGGCAGAGCCCAGCATGCCAGCAGAGAGGACAGGCAGGTCCCGGCAACGTGATGAGGGACGGTGCGTCCTTGCACAAGTAGCCCTGCTTCTCTGCACAGCGGGAGCCTCTGACCTCTTCTTTTCTCCCTCCTGCATTCACCTCCTCCAGCAAAAGGAGCCTGCCTCATGCTGCGTTCCCAGGTGGCTGCTGTCAGGGCCAGGGAGGGTGCCCAAAGGTCCCAGGGCTGAGCCCACAGCAAGGACAGCACAGCAGGTGGGCGTGCCCTGTCCCCAGCCGGATCTGGCCAGGCAGCAGGAGGGGGTTGGAGAATGTTCCAATCCCCTGATCCCCCTGGACTTGCTGTGGTGGGGGAGGGAACGCTTCATTTTCATTCCCACCCACCCAGACAGCCGGGCAGGCACCACTGTGCCCACGAGAGGTGGCCTGAGAGCAGCAGTGCCCTCTTCACATCACAGCATGAAGCTCGCTGTCACAGGACACCCACCTCCTGCTGTCCCGGCAGCCCAGAAACACCCAGCAGCAGCCCGTCACCCAGAAGCATCAGCACCGCACGGGTGTCTCCAGCCTACACAGTGACCACCACTTCCACACAGCTCGGGCGGTCCCTGGCTTTGCTGTCGGTGCATCGGAATAAAATGAAACAGAAAACAAGTGTTTTATACTTAGAGACACAAGAATAGAAAACGAAGTATTGAAAGCAAACACCCACAACGAAGATTCAGGGGCCAAGCTGCCCAGTTCTCTGTGAGTCTGTGTGTGGTCAGCACCAGCATCAGGACCAGGCCGGCGGGGGTCCGAGGACCCAGGGACATCTAGAGAAGACTTCCCACGCCTTCTCCCCTCCCGACAGGATCGCAGACGGACTCCACGTACCTCATCAAAAGGAAACCCCTCCAGCTCCACCCAAATTCCTGCCGCTTCCCAGGACTAGAGGTGAAAGTGATAGATACGAAGGGGTCCACAGGGCACCCACAGAAGGGCTGCCGTGAACAGTGAGCTCAAGTGGCCAGCTAGTTCTGTGAGTGCTCCCAGCTCAAAGCAAACGCACAGCCACCAACAAGAAAACGTCAGCAGAGCACAGGGGCTCACACCTGAATCCCTGCACCTCGGGAGGCTGAGGCAGGAGAATCGCTTGAACTCAGGAGTTCAAGCCTGGGCAACAGAGTGAGACCCCATCTCTACAAGAAATAAAGAAAGTTACCCAGACATGGTGGCACATTCCTGTAAACCCAGCTACTTAGGGGGCTGCGGTGGGAAGATCCCTTGAGCCTGGGAGGGAGGCAGAGGCTGCAGTGAGCCTTGATCTCAACACACTGCACTCCAGACTGAGACCCTGTCTCAAAAACAGACAAAAAACAAGCCAAACGCAGAAACATCTGTAAGACCATGTCAGCTTCATATTAACAGAATAAACTGTGTGAGACAAAACTTTTATTATTTTTAACCAAAAAGAACTGACAATCCAAAAGGAAGACATGTCGAAAGTATAAGAATTTAACACTCTCGGCCGGACGCGGTGGCTCACGTCTGTAATCCCAGAACTTTGGGAGGCCGAGGCGGGTGGATCACGAGGTCAAGAGATCGAGACCATCCTGGTCAACATGGTGAAACCCCGTCTCTACTAAAAATACAAAAATTAGCTGGGCATGGTGGCGCATGACTGTAATCCCAGCTACTCGGGAGGCTGAGGCAGGAGAATTGCCTGATCCCAGGAGGTGGAGGTTGTGGTGAGCCGAGATCGCACCATTGCACTCCAGCCTGGGTAACAGGAGCGAAACTCCATCTCAAGAAAAATAAAAAAGAATTTAACACTCTCAGCTGTATGGTTAGAATTTATCATGTTTAAAATAATTTCAAAAAAAGAATACCAGTAACAACATATCATCATGATCCACACTGCCTCGCTCTTTGCAAATATACCGTAAACTCACATGCTTTTCACAGTAAAAGTTCACTCACTAACTGAGCTTTGATTCTCACAAAAATCCTTTTGTTTCTGTTTTTGTTTTTGAGACAGTCTCACTCTTGTCGCCCAGGCTGGAGTGCAATGGCGCAATCTCAGCTCACTGCAACCTCCGCCTCCCAGGTTCAAGCGATTCTCCTGTCTCAGCCTCCCGAGTAGCTGGGATTACAGGTGCCCACTACCAAGCTTGGCTAATTTTTGCTGTATTTTTAGTACAGATGGGTTTTACCACACTGGCCAGGCTAGTCTCGAGCTCCTGACCTCAGGTGATCCACCCACCTCGGCCTCCTAATTATCAGCCTCTCAGTGATCCCAGTAGCTCCACAAAAATTCTCAATTTACAAATGGAAAACCTGAGGCTCTAATTAAAGGCAGCTTAATAATTTTGTTGCTCTCATGGGGCTGTTAAGGATGATTCTGAAATATTAAAATAACCTTCACTATCAATACACATGGAATGGCTTCCAGAGAAGCACACAGGACACGTGAGCTGGGTCCTCCACGGGGGTGCCGGGTGAACACCAGGAAGAACGTCCTGTTGTGAGCCACCACACCCAGCCTCAGCCAACATGTTTTTAAATTTTTGCCAGATGTGGTAATTAAGGCTAAGTTATATGATCATTCAAAAAGGGGAGGGCATAACTCAGCATAATCCATATTAAATCTTTTCTGAATAAGCTTTGTATGTAGAAAGCATTAAATGAGTTTTAAATAACCACATATTAGAATAAAAAGCTGGAATCAGTTCGCCTTCAGGCCACAGGTGCAGAAGCAGATTTGGAAACCACGCCGAGCCCTGCGTCTTCCCCACAGACACGTTCACATGCAGCGGAAAAGGGAGGCTCGTGGAAAAACCGGCAAAACCAAAGGAAGCCGGCAGTTCAGTCAACGGGAGCGCCTAGCGTCCCCGTTCTGGGTCTGACAAATGGAGCCTGGCCATTTACGACATTCCTATGAGGGGAAACGCAGGAACAAACCTAAAATTACTCGTCAATACAAAGGCTTTCAAAAGCTGCCCAAGGGGCTGTGCCCAGTAGCTCGCACCTGTAACCACAGCACTGGGGGCAGCCGAGAGGGTGGAGGGCTTGAGCCCAGGAGCTTCCACACCATCTTGGGCAACACAGTGAGACCCGTCTCGAAAAATTAATACGTGAAATAAAAGTTGCCCAAGGAAAAGAGCCATTCTGTTTCGGTTGTTGGGTATTTTTGCATGTTTCCTTCCTGCTTCTGCAGAATGTGGGGTGAGAATCCAAGAAGGACGGTGTCACCCGCACAGCAGGGTGAGGAGATGGGGAGGAATGGATTCCTGGAGGTATCGCTCACGCCCATCCCCTGTGGCTAAAACACACAGAAATGGTTTGGTGAGTTTGCAGACCACGGCCTCAGACGGGCCTCTCGGTTCAGGTACAACCAGGGCGACTTTCCTCCTGCTCTGCCCTGACTCCGCCGCCAGTGCTCGGGGCTCAGAGAAGGGTGGACATGAGGCACCATGGAAGTGAATCCGCCCACTACAGAGGGCCAGCCACTGAAGCTGCAAGAAAGATGAGTCACCAAATCCTCAGGAGCTGAGTCCCCAGCATCGCAAGGGAAGCCCACAAAGCAATCTGCGTGTCGGGTAACCTTGCAGCGCGTCTCCCTTTCTCTCCTTTCCCTTCTCTCTCTCCTTTAACTTTCCTGTAAGACACCCACTCACACTTCTCTTCAACAGCAGTCCTCGGAAAGGAATCCTTTTACTTTCAAAGTTATCCCATATAACAACCAGTAATGACCTTCCCAAACACACCTGATATTTTCTGCTGCTTTTACCACACTACACACTGCTCTAGGTTCACCTAATAAAACATAAAGCAGTGGGATTTCTATGAACTCATGGAGAGGAAGGCGCTGCTGTCCTTCTTCCTTCATGTAATCACAGCTGGTGCTCACCTGTGCAGGATCACATCATCATAGAAAATGCTCCCCCAGCCCCCCACAGACGCTGCGCTACGCACACCCCAGGGCAGAGCTCGGCCGGAGACCCCACTTCCCTAACAGCTTGGCTGAGACCCTCAGCAATGCCACAGCCAGCCCCCAGGGACTGTGAAGGTGTGCGGGCACCTGGCACTAGGCAGGACCCTGTGGCCAACTCACAGCCCCCAGCTGTGGCTACTCCAGGGTCCTGCTCCACAGCCTGGATCCTCAACAGAACATCAGTCTCCCCCAGCCCTCTCCATCTGGTCTCCTCCAGCACCTCACAGCACCTCTGCCTAGGAAGGTGCATGGCACCTCCTCACCTTCTGCCAGCTCTGGCCCACGAGGGCACCTCCGCCTCACAGCCCTCCCCACAACCCTCCCCACGGCCCTCCCCACAACCCTCCCCAGGGCCCTCCCCACAACCCTCCCCACGGCCCTCCCCACGGCCCTCCCCACGGCCCTCCCCGCAGCCCTCCCCACGGCACTCCCCATGGCCCTACCCGCAGCCCTCCTGCAGCACCCTCCCCTCTCCTGGATGCTCTCACCGCTCCCTGCAATGCTGGGTTTGCCACATGCCTCACAGAATATCCGCTCTGCCAGGCCCCCATGTGGAAAAGGCCCCAGGAATGGCACTAGCCGGCACCACAGATTCAAAAACCAACCTAATGCACTACAGATCGTTGTTCAGGTCTGGTGACGGCTTATGAAACCTTTCCATAAAGTTCCACCTCCCCCACTCTCTCTCTCTCTCTGAAGAGCAGATCCAATGGGCAGAAGGAGGGCCCAGGCCAAGGGGAGAGCACAGAGGGGCAGGTGGGGTCCTGGAGTGCTGTGGGGAACAGGCATGGTGCCACTGGGCCCTCACTCAGGGACAGTAGGATGGAGCCATGGGAAGACCACCCTCTGCAGACCCCGTGCAGCCAGGCCCCCAGGGAACCCACAGCCAAGGAAAAGGGCTGTGGAGGGTGTGCTGGGTGTCGGCCCCGCTCTCTGCTGGACCGTCCTCCTCTCAGAGGCCTCAGGAAGGGCCCTCACACTGCCAGGAGCCAGACCTCGCTCTCCTGCTCCACTTCACGTCACAGCAGCACAGTCAGGTCAGACCCAGGGTCCTGGGTCCATAGCTCATCAGCCCAAAGCCAGACCACAGCCTTCATCTGGGATTTAGAACCAGGTTTTCTTTGCAAGGACAGAGAACAAGACAAAGGGAGTGCGGGAGTGCCACGATCGACATCTAAGGCCTTTCCCACATCCCAGGTGAGCTCCGCGACGCATCCCCAGGCTGGGATTTGTCTGAGCCTGGAGGTGCCAGAAACATGCGAGGGCAGCCATACGTGGGCAGCCATACGTGGGCAGCCATACGTGGGCAGCCATACGTGGGCAGCCATACGTGGGCAGCCATACGTGGGCACCCATACGTGGGCAGCCATACGTGGGCAACCATACACGGCCAGCTCTGATCATGCAGAGCTTCCGTTCACAAGTGCATAGACAGAGCCGAGACACCCAGACACCAGGCCACAGGCACAGGGTGAGGGCTAGGCAAGCAGGGACAGCCAGAGCACTGCATGCCAGGGGTGCCCAGGGATGGAAGAAGGCTGGAGCGCGTGGGGGCCTGGAAAGGGGCAGGCCAGCAGTGGAAGAGCACGCTGCACACCTCACCCTAGTGGCTCAGGTGGCCCAGGCCCCAGGACTGGCCCTCAGACTGCCCAATGACCAACGACCCCAGGGACCATGGCCACAGAGCACCCCACACTCAGCACACAACACCCCAGCTCCTGCCATGGCTCTTCCTCGCTGGGACCAAGGCTCAAGGGTGGTCTGGGTCTGCAGCAGGCTTTGCCGATGACGTGGACTTGGGGTGTGCAAGAGACACCACAGATGCTCCACGCTTTGGCTTGAGAGGACAGATGGGGGTGGCCGCGTGCCACAGGTCCACTGGACCAAAAGCTCAGATGCAGGCATGAGACCCTCAGGGAGGGAGGGAAGGGTCAGTCGTCTGGAGTGGAGAGAGATCTGGATGGGCACACGGCCAGGACATAAGGCCATGAAGTAACAGGTCTCCTGGGGAGGGAAAGGAGAGAAAAGCAGCTGATGGAGGATACACTCTGGCCACTCCAGCACCACCAGGCCAGGAGGAGGGGGAGGAACTGAACTCAGCTGGCCAGGGCAGGGGCCAGGGCAGCGGCCAGGGCAGGGCCAGAGGGAGAAAGTGCTCTGGGACGTGAGTGGCTGATGATGCGGCTGCCAAGAACCACCTGGATGCTTGGCCCAGCCGCCTGGACCCAGCTCCTCCTTCGAAAGGCTCACAGGAGAGCGGCAAGTGAGGCCCCCGCAGGTGTTTAAGGACCAGGAGCTGTGGCTGCAGGAGGGCCGGGAGGACACACACAGGGTAGCAGCCCAAGGAAGGCTGGGAGAGGGACGAACACAGCACTTGGAGCTCCTGCTAGGAGCATGGACTCCCTGCAGAAATCGGATCTAGAAAGAAGCCTCCTGCTGCCCAGACACACCCAGCCACACCCAGCCCACGGCAGACAGATCCTGCAGAGTCCTGGAGAATCCATCACTCAGCTCTGCAGAATAGTCGGTGTGGTCAGGGAGCGGACGGGCCAGAGGTGGTGAGCAGGACACGCAGAAGGTGCCTCCAGGCTCCGGGCGCCAGCCCTGGCCCAGCTGCACCAAGCCCTGGACATCAGTGATGCGCAGAGGCTGTGCCTGGCACCTATTTGGGTGAGGGTGGCTCAGCAGGAGAATGCCAGCCCCCAGGGCTGCAGGTGGGCCTCAGGGAACACAGTGGGGGTGAACGCGCCCCTCCTCTCAGGGGCCACCAAGCCTGGCTCTTCAGCACTTCCTGGGCACCACCTAATGGTTTTTGTTTTTAAACTTCCTTTCCTGCTTAAACTGCAGAAGTGAGTTTGCCCATCGTCATGAGAACCCCGAAGCTGACAAGGGGACTTTAAAATCATCTTGCCGGATCTCCTGGCCATCTGCTCCCCTCCCCAGGCCCCCGTAAAGTAAGAACTGCATCTACAGATTCAACGCAGAGCCCACAATTCCAGCAAGGTTGTGTGTGTGTGGAAATTGACAAACTAATCCCGAAATTAAACTAGAAACAGAAGGAACCCAGAATAGCCCAAACCATCTTGAATAAAATACAACAGATCTGGAACTCCCACTTCCTGATCTCAAAACCTACCTGAATGCTACAATAATCAGGTCTGTGGTACTGGCATAAGGACAGACACACAAATAATGAGACAGAATCAAGACTCCAAAATAAGTCTATATATTTACAGTCAATTAACTTCCAACAAGGATGCCAAGACAACTCAATGAGGAACAACAG
The DNA here is from genome assembly GCA_028533165.1 of Leontopithecus rosalia. Taxonomy (NCBI): domain Eukaryota; kingdom Metazoa; phylum Chordata; class Mammalia; order Primates; family Cebidae; genus Leontopithecus; species Leontopithecus rosalia. The sequence goes on from CM052660.1 coordinate 769,653, forward strand.
TCTTTTCAAAAACGGTACTGAGACAACCAGATACCCACATGCAAAGGAGGGAAGACCCCTACCTCACACCAGAAACAAAAGTCAACTCAAAATATTTCAAAGCCCTTATGTAAGAGCTAAAAGGCCTAAGAAGAAAAAATAAGGGTAAATTTTTGTGACCTTAATTAGGAAATGGTTTCTAGTTATGATGGCTGAAGCACAAAAATTATAAAACTTTAAAAAACCAGCCAGGGTAACCAGTCTATAGTTCCTGCTATTCCAGAGGCTGGGGTGGAAGGATTACTGGGGCCCAGGAGGCCGAGGTTGCAGTGAGCCACGATCACACCACGGAGCTCCAGCCTGGGCAATGGAGCAAGATCCTGTCATTAAAAAAAGAGTGCTTCAAAGGACACTATCAAAAAGAGAAGACAATGAACGGAACGAGAGGAAACATTTGTAAATTACACGTCGTTTAATAAGGGTCTGGCAGCCAGAATGTAAAAGAACTCCTAAACCTCAACAGTAGTTAAAAAGACATGCTGTGCATGGTGGTTCACACCTGCAATCCCAGCACTTTGGGAGGTCAAGGCAGGAGGACTGCTTGAGGCCAACAGTTTGAGACCAGACTGCGACATAGCAAGACCCTGTCTCTACAAAGTAAAAATGTTAAAAGTCAGTCAAGCATGCTGACACACACCTGTAGTCCCAGCTACTTGAGACGCTGCCGCTTGGGAGGTGAGGGGATGCCTTGAGCCCAAGAGCGGGAGGCTACAGTGAGCTGTGACCGCACCACTGCACTCAGCCTGGATAACAGAGCGAGAACCTGTCTCTTAAAAACTTAAAACTGTGCCATGGATTTGAATAAGTGCAGCTTTGAAGCAGATCTACAAATACCCAGTAAGCACATGAAAGAACACTCAACATGATTACTCAGCAGGGAACTGCAGTCGCAGCCACCAGGAGATGCCACTGCACACCCACCAGAACAGTTACAGTAGAAAAGATGGGCAATCACGAGCACAGTGGTGTGAGGCTGAGAAACTGCAGCCCGCAGACCGTGTTTGCAGAAATGAAAAATGCTGCACCTGCTGTGCAAACAGGCTGGCAGTTCCTCAAAAAGTGAGAATGGCCACGTGACCCAGCAACTCCATGAGCAGGTCTATACCTAAGTTGTCATACGGCAACTTGTACATGGACACCCATGTCCATCAACTGATGAACAGATACATGAAACGGGATCTCTGCACAATAAACAGTGTTCAGTCATGAGAAAGAAGCACAGCGCCAGGCTACAGCACAGGTGAGCCCGGAACACACGTGCTGAGCACGCGCTGAGTGAGGTCCCCGGAACACAGGCGCTGAGCGAGTGAGGTCCCCAGAACACAGGCGCTGAGCGAGTGAGGTCCCCGGAACACACGCACTGAGCGAGTGAGGTCCCCGGAACACAGGCGCTGAGTGAGTGAGGTCCCAGAACACAGGCGCTGAGTGAGGTCCCCGGAACACACGCACTGAGCGAGTGAGGTCCCAGAACACACAAGCTGAGTCAGTGAGGTCCCAGAACACAGGCGCTGAGTGAGTGAGGTCCCGGAACACACGCACTGAGCGAGTGAGGTCCCCGGAACACAGGCGCTGAGCGAGTGAGGTCCCCGGAACACACGCACTGAGCGAGTGAGGTCCCCGGAACACACGCGCTGAGCAAGTGAGGTCCAGGAACACACGCGCTGAGTGAGGTCCCTGGAACACACGCGCTGAGTGAGTGAGGTCCCCGGAACACAC
>CM052660.1:777304-803931 GCA_028533165.1 Leontopithecus rosalia
GTGCCTCCTATTTGACCCCGTAGGTGAGACCTCATAACGGTGCGCCTTACTTGACCCCATAGGTGAGACCTCATAGCGGTGCCTCTTATTTGACCCCGTAGGTGAGACCTCATAACAGTGCGTCTTATTTGACCCCATAGGTGAGACCTCATAACGGTGCCTCTTATTTGACCCCATAGGTGAGACCTCATAACGGTGCCTCGTATTTGACCCCGTAGGTGAGACCTCATAACGGTGCGTCTTATTTGACCCCATAGGTGAGACCTCATTCAATGTGTAACTGGCCTTGGACCTCAGGCATGAGATTCTTTCACAGGAAGACTTTGCACAGGCACCTGCTTCTTGCGGCTGCTCACAGGCCACGTTCCCATCGCTCAGCAGCCCTGTGTGGCCCGTGGCCACCGTGCAGACAGAGCAGCCACTCCAGATTAGGGGTAGCCAGAGCCCTGGCGATTGGCCCCAGCAAGGCCAGCGTCCAGCTTCTGCGTAAACCGCCAAGGCAGTGCCCAGTGGCGTCCAAAGGGGCATTTTCTGTTTAGGAACACATCCGCTGGCGGGGCGGGCTGGGAGGGATGGTGCTGCAGGCTGGGGCTCTGCATCTCCAGGGTTCCTCCTTACAGCTGCCACTGAGCCTGACTCCAGCAAAATGTCTACTTTATTCAGTAGGCACCTGCTACAGACTGAATTGTGCCACCCTCAGAATTCATGGGTTGAAGCCCTAATCCCCATGTGATTATTCGGAGCTGGGCCGTCAGGGATAATTAATATGAAGTCGGGCAATAGGCTTGGTATTTAATAGAAAGAGGTCAGTGCTCTCCCCTCCCTTACAGGTGCAAAAGAAGCGGCCATAGGAGTGCACCACGGGAAACTTCACCCCAGCCAGCCGCAAATCCCGCACCAGAAACCAACGCTGCTGAAACTTGATCTTGGACTTCCAGCCCCAGAACCGTAAAAAGTGAAAGTCTCACGGCCACTTCCCGTCTGTGGTATTTCACTGCAGCAGCCAGAGCTGACTGATGTATGTTGTCCCTTATTTTTTAACAGAATCAGCACGTGCCAAGGGCACCCTTAATAGAAACCAAACGTGGTGGTGTCACTGGTGCCCGGAACGTGCTTGCTGAGAAGCGGCATTGCCTCCTCACCCCTCCCCACAGGCTGCCCCTCACAGCCTGCCGAGGTGGCATCCCCACCCCCGTGCCTTCCCTGCTCCCTCCTCCTCCTGTCCTCACCAGCCAGCTCCTGCCACGCCTGGCCGTTGACCTCTGCCTTTCTTACAGGCAGCCACCTCCTCTTTCCCATGCACCCCTCACCCACCACAGGTTCAGCCCCTCACAGTTCTTTCTTCTGTACCCCATGCTCATTACCAGAGCCTCCAAAACCCAAGGGCTGTAGCCTGGACCTCCCACTTCAGCATCCACTGCTCTGGGAATAGCCTGGATTTTCTCATCACCAATGACCACACCAAGCTCAAATCCGGGCACCTTGCCCTCCCCACCACCTCCTCTCCTTCAGTTTCACTTCTGTGGGGCCTCATGGAAACCTGCAGTCCATGCTGCTCCCATCCTTCACTGGCCACCCCCAGCCACACATGCACAGACCCACACAGAAACACATGCATGCATTGGCACTCACACACACACCCATCTGCAGTGTACAAATATGCACATGCACACCTCTTCTTCCTGCCGTATTCTGCTGCTCTCTGAGGGTGGAGTACTGTGCACACACCCCTCACCTCTCCCTGCCCCCTGTACTCACCCAGATGGCCCCCAGGACTGATTCCTCGCTTACAGTGAACCTGCACCTACATTAGAGAAGGGGCATTAGGGGAGAAACTAGAGAACACCTCATTCCCATCCCCCTGGCATCCCTCAGCTCCCAGGCACACCCACGCTGAGCGCTAGGCCCTCTGGCCCTGCACATGTGCTCCCCACCACTCCAAGATGCCACTGCAGCCCTCCCCTTCTCTAGCCAGCAGCCACCCTCCCTGGAGGACACCTTTGCCCTTGGCTGAGGAAGGGTTTGCAGTCTGGGATTTTCCCACTGTCAGCCTAAATAACAGAGAGACTGTAAAACAAAATGAGATTTATTCGGGAACGTTCATTGCAATCAAATATATGTGCCATTGTAAATCGGGTGTGGGTCAAGGAAGGTAAAGGAAGACAGGTTTTCAAAGGATGAAGGAGGAGTACATCATTGTTTTGAGTCAATGATCCTTGGCTACAACAATCGCCAGGAAGGATGATGCCAGTCTGAGGCTGGACAGGCAGCTCCTGGGCAGACGTCCTCCCAGAAGTGTTTTGTTGAGAGTTGTGACAGTCTTTGTGCAACACTGTGACGACTGTTGTCTCTTGTGATCGTTCTTGCTATCAAGCGTGTGCACAAGAACCGTCCCTTCTCGGCCTTCCACCGTCTGTTTGTCAGGGTTTTGATACCCGTGGCTCCATCTGGATTCTGACAGTGCTCATACCACTAAGTGGACAGGTCCAGTACCTGGTGGCTGCCCTGCGCCTCCTCCATGCTGCTGCATGGGTCACGTCGGCAGTTCACAGCACGCTGCGGTGTCTCAGATCTCTGGAAGCCCTCCAGCCTATGCCCATCCATCTTCCTCCCCACTCTGCTCTCTGTGCAGCAAACCTTGTCCTAAAAGTCTGCCCATCTCTGCCCCACATACCAGTGGACCACTCTTTTCCAGGCCCTCAAATTGTGCTGCTCATGCCCACCCACCACTGGGCCATCCTAATTCAAAGGCCAGCCCCCAGGCCTGATCACAGCTGACATTCCAATATGGTTGAACACTGGCTCCCTCCTGGAAGTGAGCTCGGCCCTGGCGTCTGTGGTATTCCGGCTCTTCCCTCTCACCTGTGCTGACCACCCCTGGTCTCTGCTGGCTCACTTCATGCCCACCTGAGTCCTGGGGTCCTGGGTGTGCTCTTCCTGGGGTCTGGGTGTTCACCTCCCGGCTGACCTTGCTGGCCCCCCACCTTGGGTCATGTCCGCATGCCGGCTGCTGCATGAGCATGGTAGACCTGTCACTGCCCAGGGCGGGACTCTCCTATGTTCAGAAAGACATCAGGCACTTGCATTACCTGTGTTAAAAGCCACACTCATGAAACCAGGTGAGAGAGACGATGCCTCTCCCTGGTGTGCCCTTCTTCACCCTTGAAATATTACCCCGTGCCTTTGCTCCTTTGCCAAAGTAATAATAACAAGTTTCCTAAAGCCCAGCTTCCCTGGCTTAAGGAGAGCCTGGGCCCACCTGGCCTTCAAGGGGCAGACAGGGAGGTGGGGAGCGGAGCCTGCCCGATTTTCCTCCTCCTACCATGGATCAGTTCCTCAGCAGCTGCCAACCCTCTTCAACCTGGTCAGCCACTTGAGCCAATGCTCTTGGTCTCCTAGGAGGGAAATTCAGCCAAGTCTTATTAAACAACAGTATGTTGTAAGCTTTTTAAAAGAGCAGCACGTTCGCACTATCACATGGTTACTTACTTTAAGACAGTAAGCAGTTCACTTACGGATTCATAGTTACCAGAGGCTTATGGCCAGCACCCCTCATGTCCCGGCACATTGAGAAGGCGCCGGCAGCATGTCTGTTTAGCACTGCATGGCGGCAAAGTGCGTTTCGATCATCTCATAATCATCCATCGTCAATACTCCTGCCAGGTGGCTCAGCCTTACTTTATTGCATATAAAAACTGAGGTTAAGTGACTCAAGGTAGTTTTCTCTAGGCAGAGCCTGGCTAGAGGCGCAGTGAAAGGAATTCAGGGCTCTCTCCTCTTTGGGAGGGGCTAGACCTGGTCACTTTCGGCAGAGGTGTTTTGCCATTAGTAAGCTCTGAGGTTACCTGGAATTCATCTAGAAAGGGAGCTGGTGAATTATGAGGATACTTTCTTCATTAATCAGCTTAGTAAGAGTGACCATTTTTCAGGCACCAATTGTGTGTGAGGGGTTGCATTTCCTATCACCAGTCCTCACAATGGTCTTATAAGGTGTGCATGTCTGTTTTATATGTTTTTGTTTTTTTGAGACGGAGCTTCGCTCTTGTTAACCAGACTGGAGTGCAATGGCGCGATCTCAGCTCACCGCACCCTCCGCCTCCTGGGTTCAGGCAATTCTCCTGCCTCAGCCTCCTGAGTAGCTGGAATTACAGGCACGTGCCACCATGCCCACTAATTTTTTGTGTTTTTAGTAGAGACAGGGTTTCACCATGTTGACCAGGATGGTCTCGATCTCTTGACCTCGTGATCCACCCGCCTCGGCCTCCCAAAGTGCTGGGATTACAGGCGTGAGCCACCACGACCGGCCCTGTTTTATATGTAATGAAACCAAGGCTGTAGGATTAAGAAGCTTACCAACCTCACACAGCCTCTAGGATACCTAGCCAGGAGCGGAGCCCAACCAGGACTCCAGGCCAGCTGGCCCAGGCAGCACAGTGCAGTCTTTACCCTCCATGCACACATGCATTCATTCATTTACTAAATTCATGAGTGCATTGCACCAAATATTTATTTCGTGCATTCTCTGCACTATGCACTATTCTAGACACCAGGGGTGAGATGGTTTTAAAAAAAAAAAAGCAAGACACTGTCCTCAAGAAGCTGAGATTCCAGCAGCAGGAGCAGGCTAGGGTCCTTCAGATCATGTGACGTCATGCCAGCCTCCTGCACATTTCCTTCTAAAAGCCACATGCTCATCGCAGCACAATGAGCACTTAACCTTTTCTGTGTAGGAGTCAAATGCTCCGCATCTTAAAGCTGGAAAGCAGAATACAGAGTGTTCAACTCCAAATAAACCGAGGAGTCACAGTTTTGATAATATGTCTGTCGAGTTCTGTTCATGCTTAGCTCTATAGTGAGCCCTCTGATCATTCCATGTACACGATTTGATCCCTTTTATAAAAAGCCAACATCAGAACAGAAATGCTTCCTGGTTCCACTGACAGCTCTGAGTGTTTTTAGTGCCTCTGCGGTAGCCACGTGACGATACAGTGATTCACCTGAGGACACCATGTTATTGTAAGTTAAGGTTGTTTTCAATGCGGTATCATTGGAAAATGGTGTGATGAACGTCTTTGTACTTAAGCATTTTCAGTTCTTAGGATTCTCTACTCAGTAGAGTTTCCAAGAATTGAAATGTTAAAGGTACAAATAAAGAGCATGAAAACACAAAATGTGTAAGATGCAGATAAAGCAGTGCTTAGAGGAAAATATATAGCTTTAAATGCTTATTTCAGAGAAGAAGAAAACGTGTCAAATCAATGTCCTTCAGTTTCAAATTAGTGAGCTAGAAAAATAAAACAAATTCAACCCAAACTCAGTATAAAAGAGGAAATAATAAAGATAAGAGTGTAATCAGTGAAATAGCAAGCAAACAAGACAGGAAATCAATAAAACCTAAAAGCTGGTTATTTGAAGTCATCAATAAAAGTAATAAGCCAGGCCAGGCACAGTGGCTTAAATCTGTAGTCTAAGCAGTTTGAGAGGCCAAGGTGGGCAGATCACTTAAGCCCAGGAATTTGAGACTAGCCTGAGCAACATGGCAAAATTCTGTCTCTACAAAAAAATACAAAAAGTATGCAGGGTGGCATGTACTTGTAATCCCAGCTACTCAGGAGGCCGAGGTGGGAGGATCACCTGAGTCTGGGAGGTAGAGGCTGCAGTGAGCATGATTGCACCACTGCACTCCAGCCTGGGCCACAAACTAAGACCCTGTCTAAAATAAAAAAAGATGAACCAAACCTATATCTAGAATGATGAGGGTGATGCAGAGAGGCAGGAACAGAGACCTAAGTTCCTAATATATGTAAGGAATGAGAAAAGAGACATTACCACAGACCCTACAGGAACAGAGACCTAAGTTCCTAACATATGTAAGGAATGAGAAAAGAAGACATTACCACAGACCCTACACACTTCAAAAGGTAGTAAGAGAATACTCTAAACAAGTCCATTTCAATACCAATGGTTGAGATGAGATGGACCAATTTCTAAACTACGAAACCTCACTGGAGAAGAACTCACAGATCTGGACAGCACTCTATCTATTAAACGTCTGAATCCATGATTTAAAATCTTCTCATGGAAAATTCTGGGCCCAGATGGCTCCACTGGTGAATTCTTTCAAGCATTTGGGGAATAAATAAAAACAATGTTAGATAAACCCCAGACACTGTGGCAAGGGAGGACTGTTTCCCATCCAGTTTGTGAAGTGAGATTTCTCTAATACCAAAATTAGACAAAGACAATACAAGAAATGTAAAAAGCAACATTCCTCGTGGATATCACCACAAAAACCCTCAGCAAAATATTGGCAAATCTCGTCAATACGTAAAAAGAATAATAGCTCATGCCCAAGTAGGTTTTTATCCAAGGGAGATAAGATTGGATTGAGATCCAAAAATCAATGTATTCGCACCATTGGTAGATTAAAAAAATATATAATGAACTCAACCGATACAGAAGGGCACTTGACAAAATTTAGCATCCTCTTATGATAAACACTCTTTGTGAACTAAAAAAAGAGAACTTATGATCTGCTGAAATGCATCTATTAAAAAATTACGATAACATGGTTAGTGCTGACAGACTCCATGCTTGCCCCAAAGACTGCAAACAAGCCAAGGATGCCTTCTCCCACCCCTTCTATTTGATATTGTACTAAGGTCCCAGTCTGTACAATAAAATAAGAAAAAGAAATAAAAGACATACAGATTGCAAAGGAAAAAATAAAACTGCATTTGTTTTCAGGCAACATGATCTACACAGACTCTCCTGAGGTCTGCAAAGCATACATCTACTGAACAGTGACTTTAACAAGGTCATGGAGCACAAATCAATATTTTCAAAAATGTTATATATCAGAAACGAACATTGGAAAATAAAGTTTTAAATAATTTCCATTTACAATAGCATAAAATTTAAAATATCTGGGAATAACTGTAATACAAGATACACGAGACTTTTACAAAATCTACAGAACATGACAGGTTGAAACTTAAGAATCTAAGTAAATGGGGAGAGAAACCATGTTCACAGATTAGAAGGCTCAGTAACGTTAAGATGTCAGTTTTCCTCAATTGGTCTGTGGGTTTAACATCATCTCAGCCTCCTCCTCCTCCTCCTCCTCCTTCTCCTTCTCCTCCTCCTCCTCCTCCTCCTCCTCCTCCTCCTCCTCCTCCTCCTCCTCCTCTTTCTTTAGAAATAACAGGTTACTTCCAAATTGTAGATGGAAATGTAAAGGTCCTAGAATAGCTAAACGTTTTTAAAAAAGAACAAAGATGAGATACACCACCCGATTCCAGGACTTAGAAAACTGCCGTTGAGATGGTTTGTGCTGTCATCACGGCAGGTACCCAGGCAGATCAATGGAACGGAATAGAGCAGCCAAAAGCAGATGGAGCTCATTTCAACAAAGGCTTCAGTTCAGTGCGAAAAGGCAGTCTTATAGATGGTGCTGGGGTCACTGCACGTCCGTGTGGAACAAAGTGAACCTTGACATGCCCGAAATTCACAAAAATTAGCCGGTCTGGTAGTTCCAGAGCAGCTTGGGCAACATGGACTTTGTCTCAAAAAAATAAAATTGACTAAAACTGGATCATAGTCCCAAACACGAAAGCAAAAGCTAGAAATCTAGAAACATGAGAATGTTTTTGAGACTTTTGGGCAGGCGAAGATTTGTTAGAGAAGACATCAGAAAACACTAACCATGAAAGAAAGAACGAATAGATTGTACTTCATCAAAAATTTAAAACTATGCTCTTCAAGAAACGTTATTCGTAGTCTGGGCAGAGTGGCTCACACCTGCAATCCCAGTGCTTTGGGCACATTTTGGGAGGCTGAGGCAGGCAGATCACTTGAGGTCAGAAACGAGACCAGCCTGGCCAACATGGATGGTGACACCCTGTCTCTACTAAAACTACCAAAAAAATTGCTGGGCATGGTGGCTCACACCTGTAATCCCAGCTACTTGGGAGGCTGAGGCGTGAGAATCTTGTGTTTAGAAGATTTCGATGTACAGTATTATATGTAAGAACCGGAATTTTTCATTCCCTGTTATGAACTGAGCTATAACTTGGAGCTTTGATAAAAATGGGCCACACTGAGGGCAGAGCCAGTGATGGGAGGATACAGAGCTTTAATCTGGATGATTAGGTCTTAATGGTGTTGAGTGGCGCAACCTTGTAAATGTGAAAGTACAGCTTGTAGTTATCGCGAATGTGCTGCTGGCTGAACTTTGGGTTCATTTGGGGTCAAAGCCAGTTTTTCTTTCTTTTTTTTTTTTTTTGAGATGGAGTTTCACTCTTGTTACCCAGGCTGGAGTGCAATGGCGCGATCTCAGCTCACCGCAACCTCCGCCTCCTGGGTTCAGGAAATTCTCCTGCCTCAGCCTCCCGAGTAGCTGGGATTACAGGCACGCGCCACCACGCCCAGCTAATTTTTTGTATTTTTAGTAGAGACGGGGTTTCACCATGTTGACCAGGATGGTCTCGATCTCCTGACCTCGTGATCCACCCACCTCGGCCTCCCAAAGTGCTGGGGTTACAGGCCTGAGCCACCGCGCCCGGCCCAGTTTTTCTTTTAAAATTGAATTCATTCTGCTGCTTGACCCATATGCCCCCAACCTCGTTCGGTGGAGCGCAACTTCTAGGCATTGTTTGGCACCTCAACTAACAACAGAGTGGGCTATAAGGGAAGGCGGTCAACATTTTATGTGATAAGAAAAGCCACGGTCATTTTTTCTTTGCACTTTGGATGCTGAAATTTTCCCGTGGAACACAGCCACATCTAGATAGATGTGAGCTTTCTTTTCTGTTAAAATTATTCTTAATGTCTGTAAAAATGATTTCCTTCTACAGAATGTTTGACCTCATATTGACAGTTATCTGTAAAACACGTATTTGGGATAATATTTGGGAAAAAGTAAATAGCTTTTGAAAAATGAAAAAAAAAAAACGTTTTAGGGAAAGGCCGTCTGGCTCCCATGATCAACATTGCCAGCGCAGGGGACCCTCTTCAAAGGTTCTCAACTCGGCCATCACTTCTATCCGCAACTTTGTATTTCATAATTAAGCCTCATGAAGACTCATCTCTGTTGTCCCTTGCTCAAATCTTAGAAGACTTCCAAAGTATCCTTCTGTTGTTTTAAAAGGAAGGCAGGGCCGGGTGCGGTGGCTCATGCCTGTAATCCCAGCACTTTGGGAGGCCGAGGCGGGTGGATCACGAGGTCAAGAGATCGAGACCATCCTGGTCAACATGGTGAAACCCCGTCTCTACTAAAAATACAAAAAATTAGCTGGGCATGGTGGCGTGGGCCTGTAATCCCAGCTACTCGGGAGACTGAGGCAGGAGAATTTCCTGAACCCAGGAGGTGGAGGTTGCGGTGAGCCGAGATCGCGCCATTGCACTCCAGCCTGGGTAACAAGAGCCAAACTCCGTCTCAAAAAATAAATAAATAAAATAAAAGGAAGACAGCCCACAGGAACGTCAGCCTTTAAGCAGTTACTTCGGGAGCTTCTCGTCCTTTCCTCTGGGCTCCGGGAAGGGCCGGCTGCTGGGCTGGTTTGCTGTTTCACGTGGAACATTAAGCATGGCGCCTGGGACACATGACGGCTGCAGCCATAACTGGCAGCGAAGGGAAGATGGGTAAGCAAGCAAACGTGAGTAAATGACCCCGTTCCTTGGAAATGTTTTCACGAGAAGATACTGTTCTAGTACACATTTATATTATTTTGAATAGTGGTCTGCTCCAAAGCGAATGTCCGCTGGGTGCGGTGGCTCACTCCGGTAATCCCAGCACTCTGGGAGACTGAGGCAGGTGGATAACCCTGAGGTCAGGAGTTCGAGACCAGCCTGGGCAACATGGTGAAACTCCATCTCTACTAAAGAGACAAAAATAAGCCAGGTGTGGTGGTGCCTGCCTGTAATCCCGGCTACTCAGGAGGCACCACTGACTCCAGCCTGAACAGCAAAGCAAGACTCCATTAAAAAAAACAACTGAATCTCACTGTCTGTATATCACATATTCTTGTCTGTTAAACTTTGTTTCTCAATGACTTTCTCAGCTGGCTACATTTTTGCTTTGCTGGATGCAGGTTAGTCACTCACCATCAGCCATGTTATTTCCTTTACCTCTGAGGAGAGCTGGGGAAAGAGCAATGAGGGTCCATAGTTTCAAATGCCATGAGGAAGCCCAGGAGGTCTGGGCTGAGCTTTGGACATCAGCGCTGCCCGATCTCTTTCAGTTGAGAGCTTTTCCAGCAACATCCTGGGGTGATTCCAGCTGTGATGACAGCCTGAGGCTCTTCATTTGTGGAATTTGATACTGGAAGGACAGAGGGAAAGCACTTGCAGGGGAGGTGAAGGCCCAGTGCACCGGGGAGAGGGAGAATGGGACGGAGGGGGTGGGGTGGGAGGCACGGGGCAGCTCCACCCTCCCCCTTGGAAAGCAGGGAACTCTCCATTAACTCAAAGTAAGCGCCAGTAGCCCAGGAGGGCTGGGCACTGGGGAGTTGTCAGCTCCCCAAGCTCTCCAGATGAATTATCCTCAAGTACCAAGTGGAAGCGGAAAAACAGTCCTGAGAACAATCCTCCTGTGAAGGAAGTTTGGTTTCTTTTTCCTGTACTTACATCATTTAACAATAGACGATGTCCAGGAATGTTTGCTCTTGTATATGAACTAAACTTGCTGTGCTGTGGATTTTCCCAGTTAATAAAGAAAAACCACAGTGTTGATTGCTACAATCTCTGTAACAATTTTTCATACGTTAATTTACGTAATTAGACAGTTGTTAATTTACTGTCTGTGCCCCATCTCCTTCTAGCCGAGGCAATCCGAGCTTCTTTCTGGTACTGGTTACCCTGAGAGGACGTGACGCAGGACACCCGGCCTCACCTGCCTTTGGCAGACACTTTTAAATCTCTTTCTTTTTACTTTTTTTTTTTTTGAGACGGAGTTTTGCTCTTGTTACCCAGGCTGGAGTGCAATGGCGCGATCTCGGCTCACCGCAACCTCCGCCTCCTGGGTTCAGGCGATTCTCCTGCCTCAGCCTCCTGAGTAGCTGGGATTACATTTTAAATCTCTTTCTATTTCAACAATGTACTTATTCCTTGGCAGACATACCTTAATTCAAGCAAATATAAGTTATTGAAACAGCTGCACTCCTAAAAACAATGTCTTAGGTACAGTTAGGACAGTTACAGATACCTCCTCATTTACAGCAACTACTTTAATTCATCATTTATTCAACTCTAAGAATAATTCAAGCTTTGAAAATTGGTTAAAAAATATGGGCTGGGTGCGGTGGCTCACATGTAATCCCAGCACTTTGGGAAGCCGAGGCAGGCAGATCATGAGGTCAGGAGTTCAAGACCAGCCTGACGAACATGGTGTAACCCCATCTCTACTAAAAATACAAAAATTAGCCAGGCGTGGTGGCACATACCTGTAGTCTCAGCTACTCAGGAGGCTGAGGCAGGAGAATCGCTTGAACCATGGAGGCGGAAGTTTCAGTGAGCCGAGATCAAATCACTGCACTCCAGCCTGGGTAACAGAGCAAGACTCTGTCTCTGTCTCAAAATACACACACACACACACACACACACACACACACACACACACAGATATATATACACACACATATACACACACATACATATATACACACACACATATAAGGATAAAATATAAAATATGTTTATATATCTTTTTATATGTGTGTATTTTATCATTATATGTGTTTATGGTTTTTCTTTTTTTTTGGCCCCTCAAACAGAAATGTATGGTTGGTAATATTAGGAGTATCCTGGTGTTATACACGCATTCTTTATTTGATAGATTTTTGTTATTCTTTCTATTATAAAATTATAACCTGTTAATATCAAAATAAGTCATTCCATTAATGCAAAGGTGATTGTACATCCTTCAGTGCAGTTTGTTTTATTCTTTAAAATAAGTAGTCCACGCTCCTTGAATTTATTTCCGGGTGTCCAAACCTTTTGTGTTTCATTGGGAATGGGATTGCCGTCTACCACGATATCAAACTGGGTGAGGTTTATAAATAGAAAAGCTACAAATCGAAACACATCTTTGATATTTGAAAACTATCTGGTTTTCTCTCTGTCGTGATTTATAGACATTCTCTTAGATTTTTCAGGCAGGCGATCACATTGTCACATTTGAAATGAGGATTTTCATGCTATTTAAAGATGTATTGGCCGGGTGCGGTGACTCACGCCTGTAATCCCAGCACTTTGGGAGGCCGAGGCGGGCGGATCACGAGTTCAGGAGATCGAGACCACCCTGGCTAACACGGTGAAACCCTGTCTCTATAAAAATACAAAAAATTAGTTGGGCACAGTGGCGGGTGCCTGTAATCCCAGCTACTCGGGAGGCTGAAGCAGGAGAACTGCCTGAACCCAGGAGGCGGAGGTTGCGGTGAGCTGAGATCGTGCCATTGCACTCCAGCCTGGGCGACAGAGTGAGACTCCCTCTCAAAACAAAAACAAAAAAAAACAAAAAAACAAAAAAACAAATAAATTAAGATCTGCCCAAGATTAAAGAGACATGATGACTTTTTTTCAATCCACAAGTACATTTAGTTAAACGATTTTATTTTTTGAAATGTGAATCAAGTAAAATGTTTGCTTTGCACTATGCACTGTCATGTAGGTGATGATGCTGTAACTTGAGGGGAAGTGATTTTGAGCAATTCTTTAAAATGAAAAGCCCACCCACTGAGATGAGGGGCTCTGTGAGGCCTCAGCCGCCTGGCACCTCCTAAGCGGTTTCTTTAGGTTTTTATTTCTCCCCTCATCCAGTTTCCTTCTGCTTCTGCCAACGCTCACTTGGGCTGGCAGGATTAAATCGCCCAAAATTTAGCAGCAAAGTTGCAGATGGTACAATTACCCACTCAGCAGCTGGCATCCCCACCTTTCAACTTTAAAATGAGTCTAGGATCAATTAGTAGAACAGTTGTGTTAATTAAAAGATTCATTCAGAACTCAAAGTCTGCTTAGAAGCTGCAAGGTCTGCCTTTTCCAGCCAAAGCCCGGGAAACAAGCCGGGTACGAGTCCTTGGCGTTTCAAGGGAAAATGAAGAACCAGCCTTCTGACCCCATGCTGGGCACCTGTCCGGCTCACTTTGGGTGCTTCTCTCTCCGTGGCCCCTCGGGCTCCGAGCTTCTTGCCCTCCCCAGATAAGGCATTCCTCTTCCACCTTGCTCCGGCCTTGGTCTGAGGGGACTCCGGGGCTTCCAGTGTCCTTTCTCCACTGAACACCCAAGGCCAGCAGCACCTTGACAAGGGTGAGGGAGGGGACGCATCCAGACGGCTCCAGGCAGGCTCCGGTCTCTGCCTGGGCAGATTCAGGGAGGAAACAGTAGGCTTTGGGTAGAGTGTGGTCTTCCTAGAGCTCGGAGAAAACACTGGCAGGAATATGCAGTTTGCTCCACGGTTAACATGCGCGCTCAGTGTAGCGGAAGTCCTCCATCCTGGTCCCAGCCAGCCCTCAGTGTTTCCTTAGCCAAACTGCCGGAACCTGTGTCCATCTCAGCCGCAGAGCACGGTCTCCAGGGACACTTCTGAGCCTGTGTCCTCCTGGGCCAGAGAAGAGAAGTGACTCCTTGGTGTGAATAAGGGCTCAGTCCTTCTGCTGGCCCTGGGT
This sequence comes from Leontopithecus rosalia, assembly GCA_028533165.1. Taxonomy (NCBI): domain Eukaryota; kingdom Metazoa; phylum Chordata; class Mammalia; order Primates; family Cebidae; genus Leontopithecus; species Leontopithecus rosalia. The sequence continues at coordinate 790,966 of CM052660.1, forward strand.
GTTCAGTGGAGAAAGGAGCCTCTCGTCTCTTCTGTCCTCCATCCCAGGAGTCCACTGGGCACCTCCCACGCCATCAGCCGTGAGTGCCCAGCAGGCTTTGTGATGCCCCTGCTCTTTCCTGGCTGATCTCCTGAACAGCACCCTTTGCACTGCTTGCCTGGAGGGGCTCCCACAGGCAGGCAGGAGGGAGGCTTCACGCCAGGCACACCAGGCTCCCCTCCTCCCTCGGCTTCCCCTCAAGCCCAGGCAAAATCAGCCCATCTGCTGGGTCCCTCTGCTCTGGCACTCGTCCCCACCTGTGCTGGCTCCGCTGGGGCTGCACTGGTCCCCAGGCTGTGTGTGATCCAGGGGGCCCATGGGGTTCCCCTGGGCTCCACTGCCCCAGCTGCTAGGAAGGAGGACTTCAGTCGTCCGGAACGGGGACCTGTGGGGACAGTACACTGTGCTGGAGGACCTTGTGGCAAGGATGGAGCCATCTACAGAAGGAAAGATGGGACCAGAAGCAGAGAAGTGTGCCCGAGAAAGCTGCAGTCTCAGAAGAGGGACAGAGAGGGACTAGAGACCCACACGGAGAGAAAACGCAGAGAACTGAGAGGACCTGACTTCATCATGGAGGCCTGGCCCAGCCCTGCCTGCAGCCACCCGGGCCCTGGGCCCCTGGGCCAGTCTGCTGTCTGTGCAGCTGCAGAGCTCTGGCTCCCTTGCAGCTCCTTCAAGTCAGCACCCACCCTGAGGTGCTCTGCTGGGGGGTCCCAGCCGCCAGGCGGGTGTGCTGGAGACCCTGGTCCGTCCTCCACACCTCGGGGATGGTGGTGAGAGTTGGGTGCAGAGACGAAGGCTTGGACCACTCGTTCATGTGCCGGTGTGACCTGGCAGCTGCTCTTCCGACCAAAATCAGCAAAGGTGGAAGCTGGGGTGTGGGCAGTGGTCGTGCAGTGAGAAAGGACGTGAATGCTGTATCCAGGGGCAATGGTAATTGCTTATGATGTTAATCAGGTACATGAAATATTTGCAAGGCTGGGGCCAAAAGCTTCCTGAGAGCGGAATCTGAGTGGAGGGAGAAACTGCTCAGTGGATGCAGCATGCTTGTGCTGATTTGGGGGCGTAGTGGGCATGTCTGCTGGCTTGGAAGAGTCCACTAGGTCCTTCGAGAGTCTTTGCTGAAGGTGAAAGCAACAGGGTCCAGCAAGGGGCAGGAGTGTGGCCTGGGAGAGGTGGCCGAGCAGAGCCTGGGGGGCTGGTGTGGAGGAGGGTCACCCGCCTGAGAGGGTCAGGACAGGGACAGCCAGGAAGAGGTACCCAGCCATGCTCAGCACCCTCGTGGACTGACCCCAGCAGAAGACACGGGGGTGGGGGTGGGGAGGTGGGAGCAGGATCAGTAGGAGATCAGCTCGCGGGCATCAGCCATCCCCACCTAGACCTGGGGTCCTCTCAGCTGCTGAGCAGCCTCTTAGGAGAGGCAGGGAGGGTCCCCATGTTCTGTGTGCTCAGCACCCCACATCTAAGAGGATGAGGGTGGGCCTTGGGCATCTGGGCTCTGCAGGCTCCTCTGAAGGTGCTGGGCAGTTGGGAGGGCCTCCCTTCTTCCCCAGAGTCCTGGGGTCTGCAGTCCCCTGGGGTGGCCCTCAGCCCAGTATGCTCAGCAGAGGACAGTGGTCAACCACAAGGGGGCTTCTTCTCGTGGGGCAGAATCCCATTAGCCGTGCACGAGACAGCTGAAGGGTGCCTCCGAGGACCAGCTCGGAAACATTGGGTTCCCACAGCCTCTCCCCCTGGGAAGCCAGGCAAAGCCAGGGTCCTGCCTCGGAGCCAGCACAGGGATGTGAGGTGGGTGACTCTTGTGCTGAGGCCTGGGTGTGAGCTGGCCTGGCATACCTGACCAATGCCTGGCAGCCCCCAGCCAGCCCCCTGTGCTTGTTCTGGCCTGGGCAGGAGCTCAAGAGGCCTCCCTTTCCAAGAACAGACTTATTCAGGAACGAGGTTCCTGGGCCAGCAGGGCCAAACCTGATGGCTGTAATCTGGATCTTCGTGACTCCACCTCTCAGCAGAGCTCCCAGGCCGCCTCCCATCCTGGTCCGTGGGCTGCCTCTCCACAACCCCAGGCTCCAGCACTGCACCCTCCACAGACCCACAGGGCCTCACGAGCTCCCAGCACTGCACCCTCCACAGACCCACGGGGCCTCACGAGCTCCCAGCACTGCACCCTCCACAGACCCACGGGGCCTCCCCAGCTCCCAGCACTGCACCCTCCACAGACCCACGGGGCCTCCCCAGCTCCCAGCAGTGCACCCTCCACAGACCCACGGGGCCTCCCCAGCTCCCAGCACTGCACCCTCCACAGACCCACGGGGCCTCTCCAGCTCCCAGCACTGCACCCTCCACAGACCCACGGGGCCTCCCCAGCTCCCAGCAGTGCACCCTCCACAGACCCACAGGGCCTCGCCAGCTCCCAGTCCGAGGCTCCCCTTCAGCAGCAGAGACTCAGGAGGGAGAAGAGTGAGCCCTTGGTCACGTGGCCGGTCAAATCAACTCCTGGAGGTTACAATCCCGCCCTGCTATGACCTCCACCAAACCACACATGTTGGGTGGAGGGGTTGTGGCCTCTGTGGCTGCCCCAGCTGGCAGAGTGTGGTCTGCTGTGCTCTAAACTGGGTCCCAGAAGGCACTGATTTCCAGGTGGCCTCGTGAGACTCCCTGGGGTCCAGCTGGGTCAGGGTACAGCCAGGGTACGTGGTACCAGGGAGCGCCCCTGGAACCCCAAAGCCAGATGTCGCCCTGTCCACTCACGCTCTGTGGACAGAGAAGGCAGAGCTCCCAGGACACTGTACGCAGGGAAGTGAGCTTCAGAGGAGGCTGAGAAGACCTGGGGTGTCCAGGACAGCCTGGCTCTGTGCAGGTCCATGGGAAAATCTTCCACTCCTCCCTTTCAGGGAGGTCTGGAGGCTCGGCTGCCCCTCAGCGGGCCAGGGTGACTCTGAACCCTTCCTGCAGTGGATGCAGCCCTGGCCTGTGGGGTCAGGTAGGGGCCTCTGGCCCCGGCCCCTCAGCCCCAGCCCCTGCTAGCGGCGCATCTGTGGGTGAACAGCGGCACCCACCAGCCTCAGTTTCCCCGTCTGTGAGGTAATGTGCAGTGTTGGTTTGACCCCTGGAGGCTGCAGTGAAGATGGGGCCAGGAGGGCAGGAGGGCAGCCCATTCCCGGCCGGGGCCCCGTGGGTGTCTGTGGAACACAGCCCCACTGACCTCAGCTGCTGGGACAGAAGGAGCTGTGAGAAGACTTGGTGTCCCGGGGACTCCGTGTACCTTTTTGCTGCATTTCACTTGCACACGACCCTCGCAGTCCATGTAGGAGAAAATAAGTTCATGGAACAAACCCAGTATTTACTTAACTTTTAAAATACAAGCTTCCCAACCCAGCGTTACATAAAAAGGAGAGATGCGTTCTGGCCGAGGTCTGCTCCTTGCTGCATTTCCCCCGCTGTCTTCTGACGGAGCCGAGAGCAAACTGCTTCCAGCCTCGGAAAAGGTAAGCCAGAGGCTGCTGCTGCTATTTTAAGCACGAACTTTCAAAGTAAAAGCAGCTGTGACATGAAAGTTTTAGGAACATTTCCATTTCCTGGAGCGATGAACAGAGAGCCTTGCCAGCGGGCCCTGAGCAGCCGGAATCAGCTGCTTGGACGAGAGGGGTGTCCGGGCCTCCGCAGCCCAGCCTGGCACCGTGCAGCCCTGGCTGTACGTAGCGGCCGAGTGTCAGCCATCCATCGGGATGGGGGAGGCAGGCCGAGGCTGAGGCTGGCACGTCCAGCAGGGGTTCACCCCCTGGGCCCCACTGTGTGCTGGGCTCTGAGGGGAGAGGGTGGATTTAACACGGCCCCGCCCTGATCCTCTCAGAGCTAGTGTTGTCTGGCCTGTGTGCCCCTTCTTCCTGCCAGCTGCCACCATCCCCACCTAGTGCTGGGGCCAGGAGACTCATGGGGACCCCTCTGGCATTCCTCAGCCCCCCACTCCCGAGGTTTCCAAGGTGCCTGCCCGGGAGGTGGCCAGGGCCAGCAGTAGGGGGCAGTGGCTCTGCAGGACCCTGGTGGCTGCCCTGCTGCTGCCTGTGGGTGGAGCCCACTCTGGGGCCTTCACCCCCACGCCTCCGGGCTGGAGAGGGGCCCAGTGACTGCCTCAGCAGCGCCCACCTGGGAGCCCAGAGGCAGGAGCACTGGGCTTTGGGACTGCGATTCCTGGGGGAGCCTCCTGCCCAGGCGCTGGGGTACCATGGGCATTCTTCCTCATCCGTGATCTCGTCCTGGCAGACCGGTTCCAGGGGATATCCTTGTTAGCGTTTGGGAAGTCGAAGTGATCGCTGATATGCCCCGCCCAGCTCAGGGAAATTGGGGACAGGGCTGCAGAGGGAGTTCCTGTTTCCCAGGGGGCTTCCTGAGGAACTGGAACTGGAGCCACCACAGGCTGAGTACGGGCGGGACCTCAGGTCGCCGCAGGCCTCACTCTTTCCAGAACGTCCCCAGGATGACCAGGCTCACATGCTGTGTGCACCCAGAGGTTGTGTTCTCTGCTGTGAACACATCCTCAGCAAGGGAGATGGTCCTGCCAGCACCCAGCCCTCGGGGCAAGCTCACCTTCAAGGCCATGGGAGGGGTTTGAGGACAGAACAGAGAAGCACCCACGTGGCCTCCTACTGTCTGGCCCGACCGCCTCCCGGGAGTTAGCACGAGGCCCCAGCGATGCTCATGGGGCTTCCCCTGGGAAGCTTTGCTCGTGGACACAGGCATGGGGAAGCATCTGGGATCCTGATTGTTTGTTGGTAATGAACATGGCAGTGTTCTCCCCAGCACCCTCCCCGGAGCAGACAGACCAGGAGGCAAAGTCTGGGCGAGACAAGGCTGCCTCTGATGCCAGAGGGTGAGGCGGCTGAGAGGGCGAGGTGGCTGTCCAGAGACTTGGCTGTCTCCTGGGTGGGGTGGCAGCCCCAGGCCTGAGAGCAGCACGGCCTCCTTGTGCCACCCCAAGCTCAGGTCCTCTCGCGACCTCGGGGATTAGAGGAAAGGAGAGGTGGCCAGAAGGGGTTAGAAGGGTGGGCGGCCGCTGGGGAGGGAGCTGGCCAGCAATCTGGTAAGTGTGGCTCATTCCTGCGACCTTCACCCCGCAGAGAAGGCTGTGAATCCCTTAGGGACAAAACGCTGAATCTCCACGGACCCCTGTAGGTTTCAACATTTTAAACAAGTGTGCTCTGTGACATGATGTCTCCCTCTGGGATTTGTCCAGAAAATAATCACAAAGTGGGCAAAGATCCCAAAGGCACCTTGCTGCTGGTTTCAGTGGCCAAAAAAGCAGACGTGATATAAATGTCCATTGGCCCATCTGGGTTCAGCACGGCCCGGCTCGGCTGGTCCACACGCCCTTCAGTGGGTGCGGCTCCTCCAGAGGGAGGAGCCTCCAGACATGGTGCAGATGGCCTCACACCTGCGTCCCAGCTTTTCCAGTGCTGGCCTCAATAGCAGCTGCAGGAACAACTAGGGAGGGAACTGGCGGGGGGGGCGGTGCAACCTGCTTTTACTATTTTTCTAGTTTGTATTTTTTATAAGGGGCACGTTATCATTTTTATAATCAGACAACACAAGAAGCTATTTTCAGGGTAAACCACCCACACAAACTCCAGCTCTCTGCGTTTGGGGCCAGGTCCTGCCCCCAGGGTCTTAGCAGCCGAAGGACAGGGCAGGGCTCTGGGTCCCACAGACTGGAAGCAGCACTGCCTGGGTTTAGCTTGGGGCTTTCTCTGCTACAAAAGTTCACCCTGGTCAGATGGGGTTGGGGAGTGGCCCTCACTGGGGTGGTCTTCCTGGCTGAGCAGAGGCCCAGGGCAGGGCCAGCACGTCCCCAGGGCAGTGCCTGTCCAGGGGTGCAAGGGTTCATTGAGGACTCAGGCTCCCTCCCCAGGGTCAGATTCACGGGGGCCAATGGGGGATCACTCCTTCCCCAGCAGCAGTGACCACTCCAGGGGCTGTGGCATTGACACGAACGGTGGCAATGACCTGGGAGCTGCTGGCCTGGTGACCATTTTCTCCGTGGAGACAGGGTCTCGGCTCAGTATCCACAGGACGGCCTGCACGTGTCTCACACCCCTGCAGGCCCTGTGTCAGTGGTTTCTGGGGACAGGGTGCAAGGCTGGCTTCATGGGGCTGCAGCTGGAGCCCAGAAGTGGGTGTCCCCAAGGCCCCACCCTTGCCTCAAATTCTTAATCATGGTTGAAGCCAGGCCTCTAAGTTTTGTTTTGCACTGGGGCCCATGTGAGCAGCAGTACAAAGAGTGCATCCAGAAAAAGCCCCCCAAGAAGAGGGAGACTCTCCGGGGTGGGGAAGGGAAGAAGGTCCTCCTGATGGAACAGCAGGTCCTCCCGGGAAAGAAAAGCCAGGAGCTGCCCCCGTATAGGGACCAGGGACCTGGGCGTCCCTGGGAAGTACCGGAAGAAGGGGTGTGTGAGTGGGAGTCAGGCGGGGGTTGGGGGGCCAGCCCCTACCCAGCGTGAGTGTCCAGGGCCCGGGGATCTAACAGCCCTGCAGCCTTGACCGAGCCCCTCCCTCTTCCGGGCTCTGAGAGGAGAGGCCACCCCAGGAGGAGGCCCTGCCTCGGCCTATTAATAACTTTGCGGCTGGTCCAGTGAGCCAGCCCAGGTTATTTTTAGAGTACCCTGGCCCAGCCCCCACGTGACTCAGCCAGGCCAGTGCTAGGATGGGAAAGTCACCCTCTGTGTGGGATGCTCCAGGTGGCCAGCGGGCGGCCGAGGCCCAGGGAGGGGCCAGCCGGGGCCTCAGGCCTGTGGAACCTGGAACAGTCTCAGTCGCCCGCCCCCACCCACCCACCGCCACCCTCCTGGCTCCCTGCCGGCTCCTCCCCCAAAGCTAGCATGGAAAATCTGATGTCAGAATTCCAGCTTCCGCAGGAATGCAGCCCGACCTTCACCTCCCGGAGCTGCCTTGTGGAGGCCTGAGGGGCTGGCTTGGATCTCCTAGGCGTGACCTAGCACCCAGGGGCCCTCTTTCCAACCAGCCTGGGAACGCCTGCATCCCCCGCCCCCACTGCAGCCTGGGCCGGACTAGTGCCTGCGTCTTACCCTGCTGCTGAGCAGCCCAGACGCCACGCAGCCCGCCCCCGGCTGTTCTCACCCCAGCAGCCATTCGTTGGTGCAGCTATCCAGGGGACTTGTTGCTGGGAGGGTTTCTGGAGCAGGTGACTTGGGTGCCTGTGTACATGGGAGCCAAGGAGGGGGGCCCTGCCCCAGCCATGTGTCACTGGATCCTATGGGCACTGAGGACCCTGTTCCCACCTTTGAGGTGAGGGGAGGGTGGCAGGCTCAGGAGAGCTGTGTGTGTGTGTGTGTGTGTGTGTGTGTGTGTGTGTGTGTGTGCATGTGTGCGTCTACTGTGTACTTGCAGGTACATGCTCACATATGTGGCATGCATGTGTGTGCATGCATGCACAAACACATTGTATGTGAATGTGTACGTGTGTGTGCACTGTATGGTGTGTGTGTTTGCATGTGCACAGTGCACATGTGTGCATTGCATACGTGAACTGTGTGCGTATATACACACGTGCATATGTGGGAGGGCCAGTCCCTTGGGACCAAACCCTCGCTTCCTCAACATCTTCTGGTCACAAGGAAGCATTCAGGGACGCCGCTCATGGCCAGGCACCTTCCCCTACAACTGGAGCCCTGCACAGGCCCTCCAGCCCAGGTCCACAGTGCCTCCAGTGAGGCTGGGGGTCCTCATTCCCCGGGTTGAAAGAGGAAGAGGAAGACCACTTCACAGCCAGGGCCAGCAGAGGGCAGAGACAGAGGGCAAACGGAAGAGGGCAGAGGGCAGGGGGCAGAGGGCAGGGGGCAGGGGGCGGAGGGCAGGGGGCGGAGGACAGAAGGCGGAAGGCAGAAGGTGGAAGGCAGAGGGCAGAAGGCAGAGGGCAGAGGGCAGACGACAGAGGACAGAGGGCAGAGGACAGAAGACAGAGGGCAGAGGACAGAGGGCAGAGGGCAGAGGACAGGGCAGAGGGCAGTGGGCAGTGGGCAGAGGGCAGAGGACAGAGGGCAGAGGGCAGAGGACAGAGGGCAGAGGACAGAGGGCAGAGGGCCGAGGACAGGGCAGAGGGCAAAGGGCAGTGGGCAGAGGGCAGAAGGCGGAAGACAGAGGACAGAGGGCAGAGGAAAAAGGGCAGAGGACAGAGGGCAGAGGACAGAGGACAGAGGGCAGAGGAAAAAGGGCAGAGGACAGAGGGCAGAGGGCAGAGGACAGAGGGCAGAGGGCAGAGGACAGAGGACAGGGCAGAGGGCAAAGGGCAGTGGGCAGAGGGCAGAAGGCGGAAGACAGAGGACAGAGGGCAGAGGACAGAGGGCAGAGGGCAAAGGGCGGAAGGCAGAGGGCGGAAGGCAGAGGGCAGTGGTTCTGCTGGAGCTGGACACTTGTTTCTGCAAGGACATGGGCACTGGGGCCCCTCCAAGTCAAGGAGGCTTTGTAGTGCATGGAGAGTGAGCTGACCACCCTGGCTGGAGCTGGGGCTGCAGCGGACTTAAATGAGACTTCCCACACCCCAGTTCTCCCTCACTACTTTCCTGGTGGCTCCAACCAGCTTTGGGCACCGTCCCCTCTGCAAGCAGAAAAACCATGCAGGCAAGGGACAGCAGCCGGGGTCCCCGGCCTCCCCGGCCTCCCCGGCTTCCCCGGCCTCCCCAACCTCCCCGGCCTCCCCAACCTCCCCGGCCTCCCCGGCCTCCCCGGCCTCCCCGGCTTCCCCGGCCTCCCCAACCTCCCCGGCCTCCCCAACCTCCCCGGCCTCCCCGGCTTCCCCGGCCTCCCCGGCCTCCCCGACCTCCCCGGCCTCCCCGGCTTCCCTGGCCTCCCTGGCCTCCCCAACCTCCCCGGCCTCCCCAGCCTCCCCGGCCTCCCCAGCCTCCCCGGCCTCCCCGGCCTCCCCAGCTCTGCCATTGCTCCCAGGTGCTGTCCAGCTGTGGGAGCATTGTCCTGACTGCCCTTAGCTCCTGGGTGCTGTTCAGCTGTGGGAAGCATTCCCGTTTATTTCCCAGATTGAGGTTGGCGGGAAGGTGGCTTTGCCGTGAAGCCCTGGACTCGCCGTGGGCGCCGTCCTCCGTCGGTTTTCTCTGCTCCAGCATTAGGGCACTTTTATATGTGGATGAGAACACTGCTACCTGTGAAGACAGATGATCATAGGAAATTGTCCCTTGCTGATCCCACATCTTTTTTTTTTGACTTCTAAATCTGGGTTTAATGAAACAAAGGAAAATAAAAAGATTTACAGAAAGCTATTCATATTTTCTAGAATGAAAGCTGTTCCTCATTGACTTCCAAATCTCTTAGAGAAAAGTTTTCATTTTAAAGACGGGGCTGGCCGCCCCTGTCGCCGACCTGCTCTTTACACTGCCCGCTAAGGTGCCCTGTCAGGAAAAGCACAAGCCCACAGCACCCCCAGAGTCTGGGCCCCGAGTCCACCCTGAGAGGCTGGCGGGACCTGCAGGCAGCTGCGAGACTGGCAGAAATGGGTGGAAAACGTGCTTGGCAGCCCCCTCCGCTGTGCCTCAGCCGCAGAGGCTGCAGCCCAGAAAGGCAGCTGGCCTCAGGCCTACCCTGCTTCCAGCCTCCCGTGCGGGAACCCAGGGCCTCTGTTCGTCGAGCTCCAGTCAGGGCTGCTTTGGAGGCAACTCTGCTATTTCCCCAAATGCCCTTTGTGGTTCCATCCCTTCTAAATCCAGGCGAAGAGAGTGGCCAGGGACCTCCTCATGGCGCCACATGGAGCCCTGACTGGAAGCATCTCCAGAAGGGCCAGGGACCAAGCGGGGGAAAGCGCAGGAGACAGGAGCACAGGACTCTGCGGCGCTTCTGCGTACGGGGCAGACAGAGGCTTGGAGGACAGAAGAGCTGAGCCAGACGTGGACGGGGAGTCCCTGGGAACCAGCTCGCCCCGGGCGCCAACCAGCCAGGGCTTCGGGGAGTGAACCAGCCGCAGGCGGGCCCCAGAGGAAGGAAACCCATATACGTGTCCTGTTTATGGCAAACACAGAGCTGATTGCCTTACAGTCGTGCACCACAAACACACACACAGCACACATAGCACACACACCACACACACACACACAGCACACACAGCACACCACACATCCATATATATACATATCCCCACACACACACCACACACATGCACACACACATCCATACATATACATATCCCCCCACACACCACACACATGCCACAACACCACACACATGCATACACACCACACACACCACACACATGCACACACACCACATACACCCCACACATGCACACACACCACACACACCATACACATGCACACACATCACACACATGCACACATATACCACACCACACATCCATACATATACATATCCCCCACACACACATCACACACAGATACCACACACATGCCACAACACCACACACATGCACACACATCTCACATCCATACGTATACATACACGCACACCACGCACATACCACAGACACTCATATACACCACACATGCCACACACACATACTCCTGTACATATATGCACACACCTACCACACACGTATGCACACAATGCACACTCACATAGACCACACACACCCCTATGTATACATGCATACACACACCGCACACATCATGCCACACACAAGCCACACACACACATACATACCACACACATACACATACCACATATTCACACACACACATGCATACACAAACCACATACACAACACACACACTGCCCTCATAAGCCCTTCCTGACGTAGGCACCAGGGAGGTCATAAATAGTCCTATGGAAGGGAAGTGAAATACTGTCGTTCTGACTGTGAAAACAGCCATCAATTGTACAATGCGTGGCAAGTAGAATCCAGAAATGAAAGAAAATATAAATCAGTGAAATATGACACCAGGCAGTTAAAATATAAACGCCTCATCAAAATTACAAATCAACAAAACGGCCTCAGGAAGCATGAGAGAAATGAAACAGGCCAATAACTATGGAAGGTGTTTGAAAAATGCTCTCTGGGAATTAACTCTGATTACAGGTTTCACAGCTCAACCTTTCATACACTTAAAGAGCAAGCAGTTCCCAAGCTGTAAACTTTTCTGGTAAGAAACCACTTTCTAATTCATTTTATGAGGCTAGCACAACCTTGATTGAGATACCAAACTCCTTCAAAAGAGAGAATCATTGACCACTCAAACGCAAAAATCACAAATGGCATCAGCAAATCAAATCCAAGAAGATCCAAAAGGAATAATCTATGACGTCCAAATATGGTTTATCCCAGTAATGCAAAGATGGTTTAATTTCAGGAAATTATCCCAGTAACGCAAAGATAGTTAAGTTTCAGGAAATTATCCCAGTAATGCAAAGATAGTTTACTTTCAATAAATTATCCCAGTAATGCAAAGATAGTTTAATTTCAGGAAATTATCCCAGTAATGCAAAGATAAAGAAATTATCCCAGTAATGCAAAGATAGTTTAATTTCAAGAAATTATCCCAGTAATGCAAAGATAGTTTAGTTTCAGGAAATTATCCCAGTAATGCAAAGATGGCTTAATTTCAGGAAATTATCCCAGTAATGCAAAGATAGTTTAATTTCAGGAAATTATCCCAGTAATGCAAAGATAGTTTAATTTCAAGAAATTATCCCAGTAATGCAAAGATGGTTTAATTTCAGGAAATTATCCCAGTAATGCAAAGATAGTTTAATTTCAAGAAATCATCCCAGTAATGCAAAGATGGTTTAGTTTCAGGAAATTATCCCAGTAATGCAAAGATAGTTTAGTTTCAGGAAATTATCCCAGTAATGCAAAGATGGTTTAATTTCAAGAAATTATCCCAGTAATGCAAAGATGGTTTAATTTCAGGAAATTAATAAACTCTATGATAGTCAAAGGTGAAAGAAAAAAAGTCCTAATGAGTAACAAAGAGGGAATTGATAAAACTCCAAATATATTCCTAATATTCTTAGAATGGAATATGGAGGAAGATCCAGAGCGCTTGCTGGGACAATGGTCACCACAGCAAAAGCTGAACCCACGCTGGAGGCAGCCCATTGACATGCAGGTGCCTGTGCTTCCCAGGCAGGGAAACCAAGTCACAGTAGCTGGAGCGAGAGAGGGAATTTACTGGAAGGCTTGCTGGCATCTCACATGTCCCAGAGAAGAACGAAAGGAGCCATCTGGCTGTGGGAGCCATGAGCTTCCCCCATGGAGTCCTGCCGTGGGCGAGCTCAGCTCCCAGTCTCTGTGTCCCTGGGCTCAGATTCTAGTCTCTCAACAGGGTCTGAAAGATAGGGCTGGGAAGCCAAAATGCATCTGCAGGAGGTCACCCTCATACAGGGTGGCAGATGAGAGGAGGGCTCAGGTGGACCTGGTCACTGGGGATGCAAGGAAGGCTCAGGTGGACCTGGTCACTGGGGATGAGAGGAAGGCTCAGGTGGACCTGGGTCACTGGTGGCACCTACCTAGCTCTGCATCTCTTCCCTCATCCATCCACCCTGGGAATGGACAAGTGACCCAGGGTGACAATCGGGGTATTGTGTTTCTGGCCAGAGGTGGGAAAGGGGTCCAACCCAGAGAAGCATTGTTACTGTAACATTTTTCTTTTGGTGCTGCACAAAAAGATTAGTACTGGAACAAAGGATCCTTCAGCAAAGCAATTTTTTCTTCCTGAAGAAAGGGTGTCCCCTTAGCAATCTTGCCATGAGAGTACAGTGAAAAAGGAAAGCAGACATGTTTATTTGTACAGATTTGGGGTTGTCTTTACTGCTGTGTCTGAGCTCCGTTGGCTGGAGCCAGACCTCACCATCTAAACTAAAACCCAATTGGCTAATAACTTAAAACTTTTCTAAACAGGTAAAAGCAAAAGGAGAGCAAAACAAGGAAGTCCAAATAAGGAGGGGCACAGGCTGCTG
>CM052660.1:804431-824804 GCA_028533165.1 Leontopithecus rosalia
GAAAAAGGAAAGCAGACATGTTTATTTGTACAGATTTGGGGTTGTCTTTACTGCTGTGTCTGAGCTCCGTTGGCTGGAGCCAGACCTCACCATCTAAACTAAAACCCAATTGGCTAATAACTTAAAACTTTTCTAAACAGGTAAAAGCAAAAGGAGAGCAAAACAAGGAAGTCCAAATAAGGAGGGGCACAGGCTGCTGGGACAGGCTGTGAGCACATCCAGCACAGACACCTTGGTTACAGTACAAGGACATGGCATGTACCACGTGGCTGTGAGCACGTCCAGCACAGACATCTTGGTTACAGTACAAGGACATGGCATGTACCACGTGCCTGTGAGCATGTCCAGCACAGACACCTTGGTTACAGTACAAGGACACAGCATGTACCACGTGCCTGTGAGCACGTCCAGCTCAGACATCTTGGTTACAGTACAAGGACACGGCATGTACCACGTGCCTGTGAGCACATCTAACGCTACATAGGATAGGATTTCTAGCAAAAAAGCAAGAAGGCTTTTGAAGAAAGTGTTTAAAACAAACTATTATTTCTAACACATAAATTTTTCTTAAACAAGAAAGGAAAGTTTGAAGAGGAACTTTTCTACTTCCCACAAGCATAATTAGACTTTTTCTGGAAATTCCGGAAAAAATACACACATTCTACCTTTGAATTCATACCCAAGGGGACGGGCAGTCCAGAGCTGTTGCAGCCATCTTGCAACAGAGAGGGGAAGCACGTACACACTTCGAACCTACGCTGGGACGCTTGATCTAGCCACACCTGAATCTCACAGCTATGTGTACGTGAGTAACTGCCCTTAAAGCTAATTTGGTTGTGTTTTATGTCCTTTGTAAGAGTCGGGATAAATATAGGCAGCAGCAAAGGCCACAGTGAAACAAACCTGTCCACTTTCACCACTGTCATCTAACGCTGCCCTAGAACTTCCAGCCAGTGCAAAAAGAAAGAAAGAAAAAAAGAAAAAAGACAGACACTGAAAAAGAGGAAAAGTAATTGTTATTAGCTGATGATGTGAATGTCTTCCTGACAACCTTAAAAGAACCAGTTGGAAAACAATCAGAAATGAGAACTGAGTTCCGCAACCACTGACCCGCTGTCTGTCACTTCGGGCAAGGTTTGCCTGTTCTGGGATTTTGTATCCCTGAATCCTGCAGTATGTAGCCCTGTGTGGCTTCCTTGCTCAGTGGGATGCTCTTGAGGTTCACCCATGTGGTGCGTGTACCTGCAGTGATTGTTTCTCTTACTGACTGTCTGGCTTCCTGCCTCAGCGTGATGCTCTTGAGGTTCACCCATGTGGCAGGTACAGATGTACCTGCAGTGTTTCTGTTACTGTGTTTCTCTTACTGATTGCTGAGAAGCGTTCCATCATATGCATTTTCCAGTTTGTTTGTCAATCCATTGTTAGACATTCGAATTTTTTCCAGCTAGGGACTCTTACGAATAAAACTGCTATAAACAGGTATGTTCAAGTCTTTGGGGACATGTGCTTTCTGTCGTCCTGGATAAATGCCTGAAGGTGGGCTTCCCGGGTCTCACGGAAAGCGTATGTTTCACTCTCTGTATCGCTTTCCATTCTCATCATCCTCATCCCTCGTTTCCCCGATGACTCCCGACGACTCAGGATGTCAGTATCTGATGTGCTCTGGAACCTTGTCCTGGCCCAAATCTCATGTTCCGTTGTAACCCTCAGTGTTGGAGGCGGGACCTGGGGGCGGTGCTATGATCACGGGTGGATTTCCCCCTTGGCTGCTGTTGTCTCAATAGTGAGTCCGTTCTCATGAGAGCTTGCTGTTTGAAAGTGTGCAGTGCGTCCCTTCCATCTGCCTCCTCCTGCTCTGGCCCCTTGGTGTGCTGCTTCCCCTTCCCCTTCCACCATGACTGTAAGTTCCCTGAGGCCTCCCCAGAAGCAGAAGCCACTGTGCTTCCTGTACAGCCTGCAGAACCCTGAGCCAGTTAAAGCTCTTTTCCTCATAAATGACCCGGTCTCAGATACTTCTCTACAGCAGCGCGAGGATGACTGAACACCATGTCCTGTGCGCTGAGTTGGCCGTTTATACATCATCTCTTACAATTTGTCCTTCAACTTTTTGTCCATTTATGAAACAAGTTGGTTTGCTTCATTATTGAGTTGTAAGCATTCTTTACATATTGTGGAGAAAGTCCTTTGTCATTTATAGGCATTGTAACAATTCTCTCGCAATCCGTGGCTGGTCTTTTCTTTGATTTAATGGTGTTTTGGAAGACAAAAAAATTAGTTTGTATGATACCCAATTTATCAATTTTCTATAGTAACTGCCTTCTGTCCTAAGAAATGTTTGTTGACTCAGAATCACCAAGTTTTCTTCTGTGTTTTAACCTTCACATTGAGGTCGCTGGTCAGTGCTGAGGTTGCTCCGGTGGCTGCTGTTCCTCACAGGAGTCCTTCCTTGCCATGAGGGCCTGGAGCCCGTGGGCAGGGCCCACCTGCTCAGCAGCCCTAGAGTCAGCTGTGTTCTCCAACCCCAGGAGCCTCCTGCCCCAGGCCCAGCTCTATTCCAGGTGGCGCTTGGGGTGTCAATGCTGTTTCCCTGTAGGAGCTTACCAGCTAACGTGGCCAGACCCTGACTCGCCGTGGAGAAGGCAGAGCCTGCCCCTCCCACCATGTGTCCCTGTGAGGAACAGCAGCAGGTCTTTCTGGGAAATGCACTTCGCCTTGTCTAGGAACCTCCGGGATGACCCAGAGTGAGCTCCACACGCTTTTCCTGCCCTGTGTGGTCACCTCGTTTCTACGGGCTTCAGGAAACAAACACAAAGTACTTTCCAGAACATTTTTGTCTTACGCACGACACTTCCACGAAAAATGACTTTTTTTCCATTGCTCCTTCCAGAACCTGACCACGTCCCTCTGCTGGGGGACGCCGTCCTTCCAGATGTCACCATCCTCCATTTCGGAGCAACGGCGGGGCCTTGCTTCATGTTCATGTGGGTGTTGATTGGGATATGGTGGGTTATTCTGTGTACTTCAGAGGATTTTCTCCTTAGTTTGCATAGTAAACTATGAACTCAGATAGACCCAGGACCTGGCTGCTGGAGAGCTGCCTCCTGCTTGGGGCTGACCACTGAGACCCAGGGTCTGTCTCCCCATGGACAGTGCCCAGGCTGGGCAGGCGAAGAGCTGGTCTGGCCTCGGGCTGTGACACTTCCTGACAGGTGCACCTGGCTGCTCCCTAGTGCGCTGGGCCAGTAACCCTAAAGCAGAGAATCTAATGCCGTCCAGGCTTGAGCCACGCATCATCTGTGAAGTGGCCTGCCGATGTCATAAGAGGTGCGCCCCTGTCTGTCTGAGACTGGGCTCAGCTAGCCGACCGGCGAGCTGCCTCCTGCTGCAGAGCTCAGGCCCTGTTGTTCTGCTGTGGCCGAGAGCACACACCCCTGTCCTGGTCTGCGCAGCAGGCCCCCGGCTGCTCAACAGGTCACAGGTGCTCCACAGGAATGTAAATGCCTGGTTTCTGCCCTGGAGGGACCAGGAGTGGCCTGGACATCGGGATGTTTACATCTCAAGGAGTCCTCCTATGTGACCGCACTGTGTGTGGCTCTAGACGGTTTACAAAGGGCATTCACCTGTGACTGCTTGCTCCCATTCAACAGACAAGGAAGCCGAGGCTCCAATGACCAGCTGAAGTCACAGGTGGTAAGAAGCCAGGCTGAGGCCCCATCCCCATCCCTGGCTCCCGGCAGCCTTTGCCCCCACTTCTCCCTCACCGTGGCCCCCAGGGTCTCCCAAGCTTCCTTCCCTCCTTCAAATCTCACTTCAGTCCGTGGTCAATCAGATGTGCTAAGTGGACTGAAGTTCATAGCTCCAGCTAGGCACAGTTCTGGGTAGCACCAGCACCCTGTTTCAAGGGGTCCTGAAGGGCTGGCTGGGGAAGGGGTCCCAGCCTGAGGGTACAGGTGGGTCACCAGGTGGAAGGAGCTGCCATCATCCATGATGTGTGGACCATAAGCTTCTTCCGAGGGGTGAGCATTTCCCCAGGCAGGTGTGTTGGGGGAAGGGAGTGTGCCCTGCAGGCAGGTGTAACCCGGGGAGCTGCATGGTGGGGTGTATGTGGCCCCAGGCTGGTTCACGGTGGGCCGTGTGGCCCTGGGAAGGTGCACGGTGGGGGAGCTGTGCATGATGGTGGGGAGTGACCCGGGCAGGTGCATGGTGGAGGAGCTGCGCATGGTGGTGGGGAGTGACCTGGGCAGGTGCATGGTGGAGGAGCTGTGCATGGTGGTGGGGAGTGACCCAGGTAGGTGCATGGTGGAGGAGCTGTGCATGGTGGCGGGGAGTGACCCGGGCAGGTGCACGGTGGGGGAGCTGTGCATGATGGTGGGGAGTGACCCGGGCAGGTGCATGGTGGAGGAGCTGTGCATGGTCATGGGGTGTGACCCAGGTAGGTGCATGGTCGGGGAGCTGTGCATGGTGGTGAGGGAGTGACCCCTGGCAGGTGCATGGCAGGGTGGAGCGACTAGAAGGCTTGCTCATCCTCAGCTCACACTGGCTGGGCCATCTCTGGATCACAGCATTGCTGCCCCTCTTGTTGCCATTTCTGGGCCTGTGGCAGCCAAGGTGACCTTCAGCAGCCACCTTCTTGCACAGAGAAGGGCCTCTGTGCCTGTCAGAGTCCCTGGCCCAACAAGAACAAACTGAAGCCAAAGGCAGCCCCTTTTCTCTGTCACAGCAGGGTGGGCCCCTTGGCGGCCACCACCCGTTAAGTGCCCTCCTCAGTGTATCCTCGGAGCCTCACTCCCTGCCCAGCATTCCAGTGGCCTCCTGTGGGACACCTTTTAATATCCTTGCCAAATTGAAATGTGAGCCACCTAATTACAACCAGAACGTCCTGCCCTTGGATGCACTCCCTTGATCCCGGGAAGGACCGTTCCCTCTCGCTTATGTCCAGACTGGACTTTGAGAGATGAGAGACTTGAAACCTGCATCTGTGTCTGGTCAGGAAGGGACCAGCAGCTCTGGCGACCACAGAGAGCAGAGCCCAAAGCGCTGACTCAAGTCCCCTCCACGGTGCAGGCCTCGAGTTCCCAGTGTGGCCGTTCCTGTCACTGCCGCTGAGCTCTGTACGGGGTCATGGACGAAGGAAGCAAGGGCACCAGCTGCCTTCAGGACTAGTGGGTTTCCAGAGCTGTGGTTGGCCCTGGGGCCTCTGAACACAGTCCTTCCCTGCACCTGCAGCTCAGGCCTTCTGCCCTTCCTGGGACCTCAGGGTGATCAGAAAACCACAGGCCAGGCCGGCATCAGGTAGTTCCTGGCAAGATCCCAGAACTCAGCCCTAGTAGCGGCTCTTTCTCCCGCCATGCCCCATCCCAGGCAGCCCTCCTTGGTCTCAGAGTTGGGCACCAGGCTCGGAGCTTCCCCTGGGCCCAGCTCCCAGCTGAGGACTGCCCCCTCCGGCTGGCCTGGGGTCTGGCTATTCCAGTGGCCGCGCATATCTGGGGCTCCTGTTCGCTGCGCCACCCCCCTGCCCTGGCCTCGGTTCTACCTTCCGGCCTGGAATTCCTACCCCAAAGCACACACTTCCCAGGGAGCTGAAAGGACCTCGGGGTGGGCCTCGCTGGGTTTCAGGAGGAAAAACAGGGTTTGCAGGGTGGGAATGTCCCTAGGGGGGCTCTCGGGGTGAGCCTGTCACCCCTCTTCGCTGGGTTTCAGGAGGAAATACCAGGGTGTGCAGTGCAGGAACGTCCCTGGGGGACTCAGGGTGCACCTGCCGCCCTTCCACGCCCCTCCGTTCCACCCCCCACATCCATCAGCCTGAGTGCAATGGTTAACCATGGCGTTTGGGAGGCCAAGCCTTGGAAAAATCAGGCCATTTTTTGGTTTGTTTGTTCGATATTCTGAGAATTTTTATGAAGAATGAGTTCCTACAGTCTCCGAAGGCTGAGAGGCTCTGCATCTGGTGCCAGCAGAACTATTCCTGGAGAGGACTCGGGATGCCACTCTGAGGGAAGGGAGGGTCTAGGCAGGGGGCCGTGTGGGTCCAGAGACCTCAGCTGACCCCAGAAGGAGCTGACTGCTCAAGCCTCTGTGTCCTGCACTGACCAGACATGGGATACAGGGGGGTCCCAGGTTCCTGGGCAGCACATCTCCCCAGATACATCCACTGGTGGGGGCAGCTGTCTCCCAGGCCTCATGCCACTCTTACAGAATGGGGCCAGCGGTCCAGGCCACCACCTGTGACCAATGTGTTTCCTGCCGGCACCTGGGCAGTGGTGCCTTTTGGCCTAAGCAACTCCCTGTGCTTGGCTGAGCCTGGCCTGGGGGTGTGGCGGACAGGTGGTGCATTCTGCCCTGAGCCCCCTGCCTGGGCTGGGCCCTTCCAGTGGCGGCCTGGACTAGGCATGGAGGCTAAGGGCCAGCAGGGCCGGTCCCCATAGCCAAGAAAAGGATCCTCATGGGGGCTGGTGAGAAGCGCTGCAGGAGCCCCTCTGAGACAGGGGTCCCAGGCTTTGGTACCTTGGCCAGGAGGCTCTCTGTGCCACCCCTTGCTCCACCTGGGAGTCCCGCCAGGGGTGAGGGGGTCCTGGGCCTTGGTACCCTGGCTGGGGAGGCTCTCTGTGCACCCCCCTTCCTCCACCTGGGAGTCCTGCTGGGAGGTCCCAGACAGGCAGCCCTGAGCGTCCTGTGTGCTGCTGCTGGAGAGGCCGCCGTCAGATGCTGCTCCCGAGATGGAGGAGAATGGGGCACACAACCTTCTAGGCAGAGAAACTGGAAGCCTCAGGACCCACACGGATGCTGCTTTCTTTTTCTTTCTTTCTTTCTTTCTTTCTTTCTTTCTTTCTTTCTTTCTTTCTTTCTTTCTTTCTTTCTTTTCTTTCTTTCCTTCCTTCCGTCCTTCCTTCCGTCCTTCCTTCCTTCCTTCCTTCCTTCCTTCCTTCCTTCCTTCTCTCTCTCTCTCTCTCTCTCTTTCTTTCTTTCGTTAACAAGTGAGGATTAACCCACCTATTCCAGGCTGCGTTTGAGGTGACACTGAGCAATAAGCTCACTCTGACTGAGAGACTAAGAAAAACAGTCTCTGGGCAGATCCTTAATAACCAACCTTCCCAAGGCGTCATTACAAGAGATAAAATCTAAACAAAGATTTCCTTTGCCACTGACTCATCTTGGCCTAAATATCGTGGGAAATTTCCGTGACTGCTTGTGACCGACACACGACGCGCAGCTGAACTGTACCTCGAAGTGGAAACTGGGGTGTGGCGAGCCCGGTGGGGTGTGCAGAGCAGGTCAGGGCACGTGAGAACGCTCCCACGGGTGCGGGGCAGTGGAGCCCAGGAGGCTGGCGAGGACCCTGCAGGCCAGCAGCTCCCCAGACACCCTCAGCACAGCAACCCTTCGGGTGGGATCCAGTCCCCAGCCCAGGTTGGCCTAGAAACAGCCTGTGAGGAAGCTCTCGGGATGTTCCCTTTCTCTCAACACAGCTTTATTGAGGTGGATTCACACGCAGCCCTTCATTCCCCTGAAGTGTGCGATTCAGCGATGGTTGGTGCATTCACAGACATGCTTGATCCCAGACATTCACAGCTTCCTCCAAAGAAACCCCGGGGCTGGGCACAGCAGCTCACGTCTGTAATCCCAGAGGAGGGAGAGCAAAGCTGGAGGATCCCTTGAGCCCAGGAGTTAGACCAGCCTGGGCAACATAGTGAGACCCTAACTCTACAAAAGATGCAAAAACCAGATGGTGGTGATAGAGCCCGTGGTCCCAGCTACCCGGGAGGCTGAGGCAGGAGGATCACATGAACTCGGGAGGTCGAGGCTGCAGTGAGCTGTGAATACGCTGAGATTTACCCTAAGGAAGAAGCGGTTTGCAGTCAAATGCACTACCCCTGAACCACACCCCCAAGAAACAAGACTTTCATTTCTCATTTTGACAAACTGTACTTTCGTGGGTTTTTTCAAAGCTTTTATTGTGGTAAGATACACACAACACACAGTTTAGCATCTTACCCGGCTCCATGGTATTAGTATATTCACGATGCTGTGACACCGTCGTCAACCTCCATCTCCAGACCTGACTCATCGTGGGAGATTGACACTCCGTCCTCATCAAGGCTCACTCCCCTCCCCCCTCCCCCGGCCCCCGGGACCCTACATTCTGCTCTCCGTCTGGGTGAGTTTGGCTCCTCCGGAACCTCAGGTACACGGAATCGGGCGGTATTTGCCCTTCTGTGTCTGGCTTATCTCCTTGATCACAGTGTCTTGCAGACCCGTCCGTGCTGTAGCACACACTAGGTTTTCCTTCCTGTTGAAGGCTGAGTGACTTTCCATTTCCTTTTCCATTCCTCTGTGGTGGACGGTGACGCCGCTTCTGCCCCTTGGCCATGTGACTGATGCTGCTGTGAACATGGCGAACGAATATTGCTGGAGACCCTGCTTTCCATTCTTCTGTGTTTATACCCAGAAGTGGACCTGCTGGGTCCTAGGGTGATTCTACTTCTAGTTTTTTGAGGAATCACCATACTGTTTTCCACAGTGGCTGCCCCATTTCACATTCTTTTTTTTTTATTTTTATTGCATTTGAGGTTTTGGGGTACATGTGCAGAACATGCAAGATAGTTGCACAGGTACACACGTGGCAGTGTGTTTTGCTGCCTTCTGCCCCTTCACCCACATTTGGCATTTCTCCCATGCCATCCCTCCCCCCGCTCCCCCTCCCCCGCTCTCCCTCCCCTATTTCCCCCAATAGACCTCAGTGTGTGGTACTCCCTTCCCTGTGTCCATGTGTTCTCACTGTTCATCACTCGCCTATGAGTGAGTATATACGGTGTTTCATTTTCTGTTCTTGTGTCAATTTGCTGAGAATGATGTTCTCCAGATTCATCCATGTCCCTACAAAGGACACGAACTCATCATTTTTGATTGCTGCATAATATTCACATTCTTACCAACAGTGCATGAGGGTTCCAGTGTAACCACGTTCTCGCCAACAACTGTTATTTTCTGTTATTTAAAAGCAGTAACATCCTCATGGGTGTAACGTGGTATCTCCCTGGAACTTTGATTCACAAGTTTCTAAGGATTTGTTATTGTATTCCTGTGTTCTCACACTGTTAGCAAAGACATAAGCGAGACTGGGTAATTTATAAAGGAAAGGGGTTTAACTGGCTCACAGTTCCTCATGGCTGGGGAGGCCTGAGGACACAGAATCATGGCAGAAGGGGAAGCAGGCACCTCCTTCCTCTCATGGCAGCAGCAAGGAGGAGTGCCGAGCAGAAGGGGAAACGTCCCTTATAAAACCCTCAGACCTTGTGAGATCTCACTCAGTCATGAGAACAACAGCGTGGGAACACCATGATTCTATTACCTGCCACTGGGTCCTTCCCACGACATGCGGGGTTATGGGAACTACAATTCAAGATGAGATTTGAGTGTGGGTGCACCCAAACCATGTCAGTCATCCAGGAGGATCCAGGCCCAAATTACAACAGACACAGAACCAAGCTGTGATGGAACCAGGCTCAGCTCATGAGAGACCAAGCCCAGCTCAGGTTGATCCAGGCTTAGCTAAGGCTGGACCAGGCTCAGCTCATGATGGATCCAAGAGTCAGCTCAGGTTGGACCCAAGCTCAGCCCATGAGAAACCCAAGCCCAGGGCATAGTAGACCCAGGATCAGCCCTCAGTGGACCCAGGCTCAGGACACAGTATCAATCCAGGAGGGGCCTGGGATCAGCCCACGGTGGAGCCAGACTCAGCCCAGGATGGATCCGGGATTAGCCCTGGCAGCTTTTGAAAGAGGAAACTGGGTCACAGTAAATGCATCTCATTCTGGACTCCCAGCATCTCGGAGCTGTTTGATGATAGAGTGACAGGCTTTAACCCTGAATAGGATTACATCCCACCTGTCTTCAAGTTGCTTAAAAGAAGCATTCTCTCACCTTTCCTGAGATCAGTGGGAAGTCCCCAGGAGTCAGTAGTTCTGGGCTGGAGATCAGTGGGCTGGAAGTTGAAGGAGCTCTGCTGTGCAAGAAGCCCCAGGTACACAGCAAAGCTACAGGAGGAGCATAAACACACAGGATGAAGCTGGGCTAACGTCCCTCAGCCCAGCACCTTCCACTGTGCCACCCACAGGGAGGGTGCTGTAAGGGACACGGCCTCTGCTCCGAAGACACTGTCTCCTTCTGTGGTCCCCTGGAGCCCCACCCTCGCCTGTCCACACCACCTGCTAAGGGTGGGCCACCTGCTTCCTGCTGGGACCCTCCTAGACTTGGATTAGACCACCTGACCAGCTGCAGAGGGTTCAGTTCTGAGGCAGGTGGGCATCCCGCCCGGGCCCCTGTGTCCAAGTAGCAGATGCTGGTCCGGTCCCACCACACTGACATCTCTCTCCCCCAGCCAGCCTCCTGTCACTTAGGAGGAGATTCCTGGGAAATGTCCTGGAACGCAGCACTCAATGCCTGGCAGTTCCCAAGCTAAAGCTGCATTGCCAAAGGACTCAAGACCCCACACAGTTTGTGGGCCTTTTTTTTAAGAAGACATTGGGGCTGGGTGCCCTGGCTCATTCCTGGAATTCCAGCACTTTGGGAGGCTGAGATGGGAGAATCACTTAAGCTGGGGAGTTGGAGGCTAAAGTGAGCCGTGATTGCACCACTGCACTCCACCCTGGGTGACAGAGCCAGACACTGTCTTTTATAAAAACAAAGAAGAAGACTTTGGGGAACGCTGTGATTGAGCAAGACCACGAGGTGCGCAGGAGGAGACGCTCAGCCGATGCAGCCGTCCGCGTGACGGAGAACGCAGCACATCACAGCTGGCGCGGTCACCCCCACATCTTCTTCATGCTCTCACACCTCTGTCCTGGCCTGGCCCTGTGTGTGTGTGTGCATATGCACGTGTGTGTGCATGTGTTTGTGTGTATGTGTGTTCGTGTGTGTGTGTTGTGTGAGTGGAGGGGCTGATCATGTGGGTCAGGGATGGACTTCATGTTCCCATTAAGGCATAAGGGGAGGTTTTTCTGGGGGCTTCAGAGGTTTCCCCCACTCTGGCAGAGGAGCAAGCTAGGGGCTTTTGCTCCTGCGGGAACCACCCTGTCATGGCTGCTCCAGCTGTCTGGAGACCAGGACGGCCCGCCCAGGGCACTGAGGCTGGCTGTGCGGAAAACGGAGCTAACTCCAGTCCTGGACCTGCTCCACCACTCAGCAGCCCCTGCCAGAGCTGCCCGACGCTCACACCGGATGGGTGAGGCAATTCAGTGTCCTTACCCTGGCCTGCCGGTCCTCTGACCCACAGATGGTCACAGATGGGATATGGCCTCTGGCCAGGGCTGCATGACCAAGAGACCGTGTCTGTGGGCTCTGTCTTGGACACGCCCAACTTCCCAGGGCTGTGGTTCTTAAATCCTTTCTAGTTCCCTCGGAAACCAAACCAGCCTGACAGACCTTTGCGGGAGGGCATGTCCCCCAAGACAGGGTGTGCCCCCCAAAGCCAGGCATGCCCCCCAAGACAGGGTGTGACCCCCAAGGCGGGGCGTGTCCCCCAAGGCAGGGTGTGCCCCCCAAGGCCAGGCATGCCCCCCAAGACAGGGTGTGACCCCCAAGGCGGGGCGTGTCCCCCAAGGCAGGGTGTGCCCCCAAGACAAGGTGTGACCCCCAAGGCAGGGCGTGTCCCCCAAGGCCAGGCATGCCCCCCAAGACAGGGTGTGACCCCCAAGGCGGGGCGTGTCCCCCAAGGCAGGGTGTGACCCCCAAGGCAGAGCATGCTGTGGGTTCCTACCCATGGAGCTTCTCCAGTGAACAAGAGTTTGGGCTTCATTGCCCTGCCAGCCTGCCCTGTCTGTGTCTGTCACTGCCTGGCTGGTGGCTTTAAACTCACCCCACATGTGGGTCCTGCCACACCCGCAGCATCTCATGCTTGGGGCTTTGGCACGGCTGCTCCTTGGGGGTGTGGTGCTCTCCGGAGGCTGTGGCTGAATTTAGACTTAGCTGCACCCCCCCATTATCTGGTTCAAAGTAGGGAAGGTCCCTCGGATGATACATAGCTTTGGGCCCCAGCTGGAGGTATTCATTTCATGTCCAAAACTCCTCTCAATGTCCTGATTCTTTTCTGTGAAATATTTTTCAAAATTTCTATAGAGAAGGGTTTAAAGTAGGCTGTCCAAGAGCCACAGGGAGCAGTGACCCAATTGTTGGTCACAAGAGGGAAGCAGGGGATCATTTGGCCTTGCCTGCCCCTGCTCAGGCCTCCAGTCACAAAGTCAGGCTCCTGTGCACCCCTAGGGCTCCTTGGGGCTGTGTCGGCTTCTTGGCAAGTCTCAACAGAAACGCGCTTCTGACTTCTCCAGTCATTTCTGCACCTTATTCAAGGAACTTCTCCCTGTCAATCTGCTACCTGGCTCTCATGGGCTCAGAATGCCGCCGGTCCCCAGACAGAGGCTTATGCCTGCTGGCACCTTGCTGCACAACCATCCCCAGTGTCTTGGCATTTGCACATTTGGCCTGAGGACAATTTCTGGGGCTTTGTTCCCTGTCCCTGCTCCTGAGCAGCCACTCGGCAACAGCACACACTCCAGAGTTTCCAGGAGTGGCCCTGCTGGAGACAATGATGGCAGTGGGCCTCTGTCCCTCTATAAGCCACCAGCACAGGCATCACTCGGCAACGAGGGGGCTGCCTGGGGTGGGGAGCCATGAGCCTTTCAGACACATCCCGGCCCTCGAGTATGCCTCAGAGGCCAGCAGGGAAAATATGTCGGCAAGATATGGAATTCCAAAAGTAACAAAAGTACAGACAGAGGAAGGACAGCGCCACGAGAGGACGTGCTGGGAGGACAAGACCTGGCTTAGGGATCAGGGTGGACTTAATGGAGAAGCAACGTCTGAGGGGCAACCTGGAAGGTGATGAGCCCACCCAGGTGCCTCACTCTCCACTTCTGGCCCAGCCTCTGACAGACAAGGCCAGTTTCCTGGTCCACAAATCCCCAGAAGTGAATTCATCTAGCACCTCCCTTTGAGGTCACACTGCCATCTTAGTCAAGTTTCCTTCTAAATCTGACAAGCCTCCCACAGCAACTGACTCAATGTCTGCTATGTGCCAGCCATGGGGAAGGGTGGGGAGGCGTATGGGCAGTAACACCTCAGTGGTTTGGTTGGCTCAGTATGTGTGTGTGTGTGTGTGTGTGTGTGTGCGCGTGTGCATGCATGCCATGTGACTGGACAGTGTGAAGACAAAATACACAGAACATAAGAACTCTTCTCAGAGTTTAAAGAATATAAGAACGAATGAATGCACACAAAACACCTTTAGAAAAATAGAACAGGAAAAGGAGGGAAAAGTAAACTGAAAACAAATTTTAAAAGGGGTTAAAGTATTAGGGAGAAACTGAAAGTACTGAAGATCTGATATATGGATAATAGGAGTTCCTGAAGTGGAAAATCAAAACAAAGCAGAATTAATATTTACATTCAAATAATGTTTTAGCTGAAATAAAAAAAAAACTGTATTACAATATTGAAAAAGCACATGGTGTACCTGAGAATGTTGCACAGGATGGCCAAAACCAAGACATGCTCTAGTAAAGTCATTGAACTTTAGATAAAAAGAAAAGTGCCTTTGGCATCTAGTAAAAGCAGTTGGGGACTTACAAATTAAAACAAAATGAGGTAATCATCAGACTTTTTGTCAATGACATTTCTTGCCAGAAGAAATTTAAGTGACATATTTAAGATATTCAAAGAAAAAAATGTGAGCCAAGGATTTTTATACCCAGCAAAACTGACTTTCACGTATTAAATTATACAGAGAAGCTATTCCCAACATGCAAAACCTGAGAGAATACATTCCCATGAATATTTACTGTGGTTCAGACTGTCAAGATAACTAAAACATCATTAATAAAGATCGGTAGTGGGTATTAACCATATGATTACTCAGAACTAGGATTACAGAGAGTGAAACAGGAGAGAGTACACTATTAATGGTCCAACAATATATATGGTACAACTAGAAAATATGGGTAACAAACAGGGAGAGAATGAACAAAAAGTTTGTAAACTCTTCTCAGTCATTATGTTGGTGATTGTGGTGATACTTTTTTTCTTTGGATACTAAGATGTGTGTATGATTTAGAATACAGTTGATGAGTAATTATGGGATATTTCAACTCTCTATCATCCCCTGTGTTCTTAAGAACTAAGATTTTCAGTGTGGCAGAAAGAAAATAGATGCAATACAGAAGTTTAAAACAAAAACCAAAACAAAAAAAAAATTGTAGTCCTGAGCTCTGCCAGCTGAAGAAGTCTAGAAATAATGATCAACCCGAGGGTAGCAAAGAAACCAGGGCTTTTTGAAAAAGTGTCTGACTCCAGGTGTGGAAGGCAAAATGCACAAATATGAGCCTGGCATATCTTGTCATTCCAGAATACGGATGCCATTGAGGGTGCTAGGAGCACATCAGAAGGACTCAGAAGTCAACTTAGGATCCCACTGACCAAAGATGGAGAAAAAACAATGTGACATTCAAAAAAGATCACTTGGTGAGTCCCATTAAATAGATCAGTTTGTACACACACACACACACACACACACACACACACACACACACACAGGCAAACCTCGGAGATATTGCAAGTTAACTCCAGACTCTTGCAATAAAGCAAGTATCACAATAAAGCAAGTCATGCACATAAAAATTACTTTTACTCTGTACTGTAGCCCACTAAGTTAAGATAATATTATGTCTAAAGAAACAATGTACATACCTTAATTTTAAAAGCATTTATCCAAGGCGGGTGGATCACAAGGTCAAGAGATCGAGACCATCCTGGTCAACATGGTGAAACCCCGTCTCTACTAAAAAATACAAAAAATTAGCTGGGCATGGTGGCGCGTGCCTGTAATCCCAGCTACTCAGGAGGCTGAGGCAGGAGAATTGCCTGAACCCAGGAGGCGGAGGTTACAGTGAGCCGAGATTGCGCCATTGCACTCCAGCCTGGGCAACAAGAGCGAAGTTCCATCTCAAAAAAAAAAAAAAAAAAAAAAAAAAACGTTAATGACTTCAGCGGTTTGCAATCTTCCTGTTGGTGGAGGTCTTGCCTTGATGATGATGGCTGCTGATTGGTCAGGGTTGTGGTGGCTGAAGTCTGGGGTGGCTGTGGCAATTTCTTAAAATAAGACAACACTGAGATTTGCCACATAGGTTAACTCTACCTTTCATGAAACGGTTCTCTGAGGCACGGACAGTAGAACTTCTTCCAAAACTGAAGTCAGTCTCTCAAAGTCTGCCACTGTTTTGTCAACTAAGTTTGTGGAATATTTTTAATCCTTTATGTCATTTCAGCAATGTTCATGGAATCTTTACCAGGACTAGTTTCCATCTGAAGAACCATTTTCTTTGTTTATCTGTGAGAAAGTCTTCCTCATCCATTAAAGTTTGATCCTGAGATTGCAGCAGTTAGTCCCATCTTCAGGCTCCACTTCTAATTCCAGTTCTCTTGCTGCTTCCCGCACATCTGCAGCTATTTCCTCTGCTGAAGGCTTGAATTCTTCAAAGCCATCCATGGGGACTGGAATCAGTGTCTTCCAAACTCCTGTTAATGTGATATTTTGACCTCTTCTCATGAATCACAGACGTTCTTAATGGGATCCAGAAGGGTGAATCCTTTCCAGAGGGTTGTTAATTTGCTTTGCCCGGCTGTATCAGAGGAACCCCTATCTACTGCAGCTATAGCCTCATAAAATATGTTGCTTAAATAGTAAGACTTGAAAGTCAAAATTACTCCTTGATCCATGGGCTGCAGAATGGCTGTGGTGTCAGCAGGCACGGAGACAGCATTCACCTCCTTTCTACTCTCCATCCAGGCTCTTGAGTGGTCAGGAGCATTGTCAGTGAGAGGTCATATCTTGAAAGAATTTTTTTTGAGCAGTAGGTCTCAACAGTGGGCTTTAAGTATTCAGCAAATCACACTGTCAACACATGCACTGTCACCCAGGCTTTGCTGTTCCACTTACAGAGCACAGGCAGAGTCGATTTAGCATCATTCTTAAAGGTCCTAGGATTTTCAGAATGGTGAAGGAGGACTGGCTTCAACTGACAGTCTCCGGCTGTGTTAGCCCCTAACAAGAGAGTTGGCCTCTGCTTGGAAGCTTGGAAGCCAGGCATCATGGAAGTCCTAGCTGGCATCTTCTTTCAATAGGAGCCTGTTTCACCTGTGTTAAACATCTGTCGAGTGCAGCCTCCCTCATCACCTACCTTAACTAGATTTTTCTGGAGAACTTGCCGTAGCTTCTCCATCAGCCTTGCAGCTTCTCTCCTTAAACTTCATGAACCAGCTTCTGCTAACTTGGAACATTTCTGCTACAGCTTCCTCACCTCTCTCAGCCTTCACAGAACGGAGAGAATAAGGGCCTCGCTCTGCATCCGGCTGTGGGTTAAGGGAATGTTGTGACTGATTTTATCTTCCATCAAAACCGTCGAAACTGATATATCAACATTAAGGCTGTTTCTCTTTCTATCATTCCTGGAGTCACTGGAACGGTACTTCCAATTTCATTCAAGAACTTTCCATGCCACTCACAGCTTGGCTCACTGCTCGGTGCCAGAGGCCAAGCGTTCGGCCTTTCTGAGCCTTCACCACGCCTTCCTCACGCCGCTTAATCATTGCTAGCTTTCGATTTAAAGCGAGAGACCTGTCACTGTTCCTTTCACTTGAGCCCTAGAGTCCTTTATGGGCTAACAATTGGCCTAATTTCAATGCTGCTGTGTCTTGGGGA
This sequence comes from Leontopithecus rosalia, assembly GCA_028533165.1. Taxonomy (NCBI): domain Eukaryota; kingdom Metazoa; phylum Chordata; class Mammalia; order Primates; family Cebidae; genus Leontopithecus; species Leontopithecus rosalia. Next base: position 821,179 of record CM052660.1, read on the forward strand.
AGAGGGAGGCCTGAGAAGAGGAAAGGAGACAGGAGCGACCAGCGGTGGCTCGGTCAGAACACACGTGTATGCTCTAAGTTCGCCGGCGTACAGGGTGTGGTTCCCACGAACCTGTGAAGCAACCGCTGTGGTAACAACAAAGGTCGCTGGGTGCAGGCACCTTAACAGACTCAATCATGAAAACATGACATGGAGGCAGGAAGGGGGCACCGGCTGTTGGAAAAATGGTGCCGAGGAACTGGCTGGACTCAGCGTTGCTACCAACCTTCAGTTTACGAACGATGTTACGTCTGCAAAGCATGAAAAATGCAGCCCAACAAAAGCCGGGTGGGCCTGTGCTTAGAAATAAAGCTAGTGAGGCCATCCCGGGAGGGGGACGGAGCCAAGTCACCATCCTGAAAGGTGGTATATGGAGGAGAGAGCCCTGCATTCATCCTGCCTTTGCTCCGTGGCCTGTGTCCCCAGGCACCCCGTGGTAGTGAAGGGAAGTGACATTTTATAAAAGCGTGCCAGCTAACACCTAAAGGGCAATGAGACAATCCGAGGGCCGCCATCTTGCAGTGCCTGGGGATGCGTGGACCCGGCGCTGGGCCTCCTCCGTGATCATGTCAGAGCCGGGGCGATGGCCAGGCAGGAGGCGCCTCTTGGGGACAGTCACCACTGCCTCAAGTCTTGCTAACGAGACTGGACCCAGCTGTCATTTTCCTGGAAACGTGAAGGACCCGGTGCATGGCCCATGGGGTGGTGGGCGACGCCTGCCACCTGGTCCCAGGCGTTGCAGAGAAGCCACAAGGAAGCAGCTTGGGAGGGGGTCTGTGAGTCAGAGAGATCCCGGAGCCTCGTCAGATGTGAACACTGGCCAAGACAGCTGTGGTGTCTGGGAACATGTGCTTGGGTGACCCACACCACAGAAGAGTGGGGACCGTCACTGGCAGGGTAGCCAGGTGTGGTGCGCTGTGCTGAGTGGGGCAGACAGAGGGTGTCTTGGGGTAACTGGCCAGGTTCCATCCAGGCCTGGGAGATGGGAATAAGGGTATTTGCCTTGTACTAACTCACTAAACCACACACTGTGGCTGTGGTTTTCTCACTCTGAGCTTTATTTGGCAATAACTGGGCCTAAGGAACAGATATCACGTCTTGCTGTCGTGCAGTGTGAGGTGACCCCCCATTAAGTCGGCAGGGGCGCGGCCCCTCTGTGCCTGTCTCTCTCCTGGGAGCAGGGCTGGCGTTGGGCTGGAGGCTAAGCACCCTGGAGCCCGGAACCTCGGCTCTCCACGCAATGCTGCACCCACTTGCACAGTGCCTGACAGCTCTCGTGGAGGCCCTTGCAGGCAGGCATCAGTCACTGTCAGGAACATCAGCGCACCTGCAGAAAAGGAGCACCCAGCACCTGCAGAAAAGGAGCACCAAGCCTTCCCAAAACCAGCCCACACCCAGAGTGGGTTTGCACCAACTCTACAGTACTCAACTGATGGGCAGGGACGGGCTCTCTAAGTAGGTCCAGACTCCGTGGGCCCTGGGCCCACGGAAGACAGAGGAGGTTGACTTTCACACCCCTGCACAAAGAGCTCGCAGGGCAGCTGTGTGAGATGCAGGTGGAGGGGAACTGAGCCGTAGCGAGGAGGCAGCTCTGCTGGCCTCATGAGTGGTCACCAAGGTCTCGAAGGATGGCCCTTCCTTGCAGGAGGGTATGCAGGGTTACAGGGAAGAGCATGAAACAAGGGTGAAGCTGCCTTATTATGAAGGTGTAGGAGGATTTTTGAAGATCATTTCCTGGAGAAGAAGAAAAACTCTTTGACATTTACAGTGCGATGTGGGAGGCCCGGCCCCCACGTACGGGGAGGAGGAGGCCTTCAAGAGAGACAGCTGAGCCAGAAAGGCAGGGTCATGGCAAGAGGGAAAGCTTCTTGCAGAAACGTGCAGATGTAACAATTCAGGTCGTCCGGGGAGCAGGAGAGAACCCCCAGACAGCTGAGTCAGGGTGTGCCCTGTGCCGAGGGAGAGGAGTGGCAGGTGAGGCCAGGGGCCCAGCAGCCAAAGCGCAGCGAGAGCGAGGCTCTGCAGGCCTAGCAGGTGCAGCTGGAGCCAGGACAACTGTGAAGCTCAAGGGCTGGAAATTCTCTTGTTGAGTAACACGCAAAGAGATGAACTCGGCGTTAAAAAGGAACACAAAGAGCAAGCAAGACAAGCCCGAAGCACAGGTGCCTCCGAGGCCTCGAGCGCACAGGAGCCCGGAGCCCAGGCAGGTGGCTGTGGCTCAAGAAGCAGCCTCCTTCTTTCTCTCTTGTGACACAGGGTCTTGCTCTGCTGCCCAGGCTGGAGTGCAGTGGTGTGAACACAACTCACTGCAGCCTCGACCTCTTGGGCTCAAACGATCCTCTCACCTCAGCCTCCTGAGTAGCTGGGACCACAAGCACACAGCACCAAACCTGCCTGTTTTTTTTATTTTTTGTAGAGACGAGGTCTCCCTATGCTGCCCAGGCTGGTCTCCAACTCCTGGACTCAAGGAATCTTCCCACCTTGGCTTCCCAAAATGCTGGGATTACAGCTGTGAGCACTGGAGCAGCCGCTTCATGCTGTATTCACAGAGCGATGATGGGTAATATGCTGGTCTAAGGTTCTTTACATGCATTTTTGCCTCAAAATCCTGTAATTATTGCTCCATTGCACATTAAATATAGAAATACCTTTATTATATTGCAAAAAACAGGCTATTATTAATTATCGAGTAAAATGAAATAATAAATATATCTATGCTCTATTAAAGCATTATTAATGGTGGTAATAATTATGATAATCTGTATGTAATACCATGTGTCCTCAAAAAGTACTTGAAGACATGTTTTGACCAACTGAAAAATGAATTAAAGACATAAGCTAGGGTGGGCAAGGTGGCTCATGCCTGCAATCCCAGCACTTTGGGAGGCCAAGGCAGTCAGATCACCTGAGGTCAGGAGTTCAAGACCAGCCTGGCCAACATGGTGAAACCCCGTCTCTACTAGAAATACAAAAATTAGCCGGACGTGGTGGTGGGCACCTGTAATCCCAGCTACTTAAGAAGCTGAGGCAGGAGAATCACTTGAACCTGGGAGGTTGCAGTGAGCTGAGATCATGCCACTGCACTCCAGCCTGGGCAACAGAGCGAGACTCCATCTCGAAAAAAAAGTAAGCTGGGTGTGGTGGCACACAGCTATGGTCCCAGCTACTCAGGAGGCTGAGGCAGGAGGCTCGTTGGAGCCTGGGAGTTTGAGGCTGCAGTGAGCTGAGATCGTGCCTCTGAATAGCCACTGCCCTCTAGCCCGAGTGACACAGTGAGATGCAGTCTCTTAAAAAACAAAAAAACAAGCAAGTATAAACCCTGATGTGAAACATGGGCTCTGGGCAGTTTTGGGTCTACGCAGGCTATGGGTCCACGCAGGTTTTGTGTCCACGCAAACTCTGTGTCCAGGCAGGTTATGATATGTTCACACAGGCTATGTGTCCACGCAGGTTCTGTGTCCACACAGGCTATGTGTCCACGCAGGTTCTGTGTCCACACAGGCTATGTGTCCACGCAGGTTCTGTGTCCACACAGGCTATGTGTCCACTCAGGTTCTGTGTCCACACAGGCTATGTGTCCACGCAGG
>CM052660.1:824904-845091 GCA_028533165.1 Leontopithecus rosalia
CTGTGTCTACACAGGCTATGTGTCCACTCAGGTTCTGTGTCCACACAGGCTATGTGTCCACTCAGGTTCTGTATTCATGCAGGCTATGGGTCCACTTAGGTTTTGGGTCCACGCAAACTCTGTGTCCACACAGGTTATGATAGGTCCACACAGGCTATGTGTCCACGCAGGTTCTGTGTCCACTCAGGCTATGTGTCCACACAGGTTCTGTGTCCACACAGGCTATGTGTCCACTCAGGTTCTGTGTCCACACAGGCTATGTGTCCACTCAGGTTCTGTATTCATGCAGGCTATGTGTCCATGCAGGTTTTGTGTCTGGAGCTCACCTGGACAGGGCCTCATGCACAAGATGGGCATGTGGGAAGGCAGCAGCGTGAGGAGCCCAATCCGTCCCCGCGTTCCCACTTGCAGTGCACCTTCCCAAGCCTGATGCAGTGGCCACCTGAAGCATCGAAGACAAGAGGGGACAGAGCCCACGGCCTGGGTGTCTTGCCTGGCTCCCCACACTCCCTAAAGATAAATGAGCCCAGTCCTTGCCTTTCCCTGCACATAAGATCACATCGGACGGGGCTGGGGATGCCGCCTCTGATCTGTAGCCAGACGTCGCCTGCACCCACACCTGACGAGATTCTGCACGTTCTGACTCGTCACCAGCTGCACGGAAGCGGTGACCTGAAACTCGCATAGGTGCGACCTCATGGGGCTGCTCCTGAGCTGGAGGCCTCGCCCTACCGCCCTCAGTCTGACTCCGAGCAAAACTAGCTGCTGTTTTTCTTTAGTCAACAGATCCCTAAGGTGCCCTCGGCCGTCTCGGGGCCCAGGGCTGCAGTGCGTTTGGGGACTGAAGAAGGTGGTCCCAGAGTCTGGGCAGCAAGAAGGCGGTGGGAGGAGCAGGAGGGGGGCTGGCCAGGCTGATGGTGGGGGTGGCCTGAGTGGAGGGACATTCGGGGACACGCCTTCAGCAGCATCCAGCCGGTGCCCTCTCCACAGCATTCATTCATTCCTTCACTCACGGCCACCTGAGCCACAGAGACGCAACGGCAAACCTGACTCATGAATCTGGTCCCCTAAAAGCTGACAGACACCCCACGGGATGCATCAGGCCAAGAACAGACAGAAAACATTGTGTGGGTCAGAAATGGGCTCTGCAGAAATCTCTGTGTCTGCAGCCCGCTCCCCTCTGTGACTGATCAGGGCTCCGCCAAGTGGTGCCTGTGAAAAAAGTCTAAAGGGGTAAAGGAGGCGGCTCGTGTCTTGGAAGCATCTGCTTGGTCCAAGGAGAGGGTTTTCCAACCTGGCTGTGCGGGTTTTCAATCTCAGCAGCGCGCAGGACAGCTGCGTCCGGAGTCCAAGTCTCGGTCTGGCCAGGCCTCTCGTTGTTCGCTGGTCTATTTGGGGTCAGTTTTACATTTCCACATGATGACTGACAGGGGAAGGCCCCTGTCACGGGGGCGGATGGCTGCTGACTCCTCCTTGGCTGTTCACGTCTTTCACACATTTTTACATTGGGTTGTTTGGGGTTTTTTTTTGAGACAGTCTCCCTCTGTCACCCAGACTGGAGTGCAATGGTGCGATCTCAGCTCACTGCAACCTCTGCCTCCCGCGTTAAAGTGATTCCCCGGCCTCAGCCTGTGGATTAGCTGGAAGTACAGGCAGGAGCCACCAAGCCTGGCCTGTTTGGGGTTTTTTGTACTTTAAGTAATGTGCTTTTAAAAAGTCCTAGATAGTGGCTGGGCACAGTGGTTCACATCTGTCATCCCAGCACTTTGGGAGGCTTAGGCAGGAGGATGGCTTGAGACCAGGAGTTCAAGACCAGCCTGGGCAGCATGGCAAGACTACAATAAATAAAAAAATCAGCTGGGCATCCTGGCACACATCTGTAGTCCAGCTACTCTGGAGGTTTAGGCTCGAGGATCATTGGAGCCCAGGAATTCAAGGCTACAGGGAACCGTGCTTGCAACACTGCCCTCCAGCCTGGGCGACACAGTGAGACCTTCTTTCAAAAAAAAAACCCTGGATAGTGATCATTTGAAATTTACGTACGTTACAAATATCTTCCTCTGTGAGTGGCCCGTATGTTGCGTGATAGTTTTTAATGATTAGAAGTGTAAATTCTAACACAGTCACTCGCTGTGTTCTGACATCTGTGTTCCTCCACGACTCACATGATGAGCACTAACCTCTAGCGTGTTGGTAAGAAGAGGCTGGGCTTTGGGAGGGGATTAGGTTCTGAGGGCTCTGCCCTTAAAAATGTGATTCACGTCCTTACAAAAGAGGCTTGAAAGCTTCAGAGCTAGTAACTTCCAGCTGTGTCCTTGTGTGGGTGAAGAGCAAAGGGGCCCCTTCACATGTGGGAGCAGCTCAGACCATGCCAGCGGGACGGTCACAGGACCAGGACCTGGGCCACACCTGCTGTCTGACCTGCCTGTGCTTCTACTTCCCTCCTGGAGCTCCCAACCTAAGCGGGAAGCAGGCAAACAGCCTCGAGCCTGCCTGTCGGGGAAGGCTTTCTGGAGGAGAAGGGGACCCCAGGAGGGAGGAGCAGCCTCTGGGTCTTGGGAGGGCAGGGCCAGAGGTGGCAGGAGGCACAGCTGTGAGCTGGGGTCTGGAGGCCCCGACTGGAGTCTGTGGAGGGTCCTGGGCTGCATGATCAGATGCTGTGTTACCAGGAGGAAGCTTTCAGGGAGACTGGCAGTGGACGGGAGATCCTGGAGCAGGGACCAGGGAAGGGGGACCGAGGTGGAGAAAGGAACAAGGTGGGCATCGAGGAGGGCCCCGCTCCCCATCTCCTGGGGTCCCCACGCCCACATCCTTGGCACCGCCAGCTCCTCCCTAGGCTGTTGGAGACCCTGCGTGCCCCAAGAGTCCTGTGGCTGCTCCTGTGACCACTGCAGAGTGGGTGACAGGAGGAAGTTGATGGCAGCCCCCGACCCAAGCTGATGAGCAACCCAGAGGTGCCTCTGACCTGGGCCAGGAGCCCTGGCTTTCGAGGCACATCATAAGCCAAGCCGCTGGTGGACACAAAGGTTGGGCTGATTAATACTTCAGTGAAATGTCACGGGGACCACCCAACACGAGGTTCCTATCTGCAGCTGTGAGCAGCTTACTGATCAGCCTGGTAGCCAGGCTGACACTGGAGATGTGTGTCCAGGGGGCCAGGCCTGAGGTCTCAGACAGCTGGTGGGGGCCCCAGAGTCCTAGCCTGGACCCAGGAGAACTGAGGTGGAACCCCTGGGGAGCTCCCCAGTCCGTATCCATTCTGGAACCTGGGTTCCCAGGACACAGCCCAGCTGGACATGGAGCTGGAGGTGGGAGGAGCTTTGCACCTGGGCTCCCAGGACACAGCCCAGCTGGACATGGGGCTGGAGGTGGGAGGAGCTTTGCACCTGGGCGCCTGGTCTTGACCACAGGAGGGGTCTCGCCTCAGCCCCAACTCTCCGTCATGCTCAGGAAGGGAGACACCTGGATGGAATGGAGGAGGCACCATGGCTGGTGGCCACAAGACATGAAGGTGGCAGGCGGCAAAGTGGCCAGGGGCTGGGCACACACCCACCTTCAGCTTAAGTTCAAAAGCAGATGGGTGTGAGGGGGCCAGGAAACATCGCTCAGATGCCTGCCCTGCCCGGGGGTGTAAGAGTCCCCTCGACACTCCGAGAGGAGACAGACAGGGCAGGTGCATGCACACACAGCCATGCACATGTGCACACACTTTTGCTCACATACACATCCATCTGCACATGTACACATGCACACAAAATCCATACCCGAGTGCATACATGTGTACACACACAAGTGCACACACCCAGAGTAAATCCACATGGCCCTGTGAAAAGATCCACGATCATGAAAGGCAGAGGGCAAGCCGGCCTAGAGGAAGGTGAAACAGCCTTCAAAAAGATTTTCTCGCAGATATTTTCCCACTATTTTTTGAAGTGTCTGCTTTCTGCTTTCATTACAAGTCAAGAATAAATGTGCTCAAGGAACAAGAGGGCAAATAAGAGGTCTCAGCAGAACAAGATTTTTCAAAGGAGAGAAGCTCCCTGAAAATCGGATAGAAATAAACAGGTTGATGGAGAGGGGAAGAGGGAAAGAGGACCCCGAACCTGACAGTAAGCTGGAGGAATGAGAACTCGCGTTAGCCCCGGAGCAGAGAAGCTCACCCTGCTTCCAGCACGGACAGCACAGAGGGGACCTGAGTCAGAGACACCGTGACAGGCGTCTTGGAAGTTAAAAAACTTAGGGTGAGTTTTGAAATAAATTTAACAGATCATTGGTTGAAATAATTGTATTTGGTTACCTGAGTTACCTATCAAAAAAAAATTCTTAAAAATTACATAGTAGCAAAGAATTATAAATGAAATAATGTACAACATTATTACATTTGTACATCGGAAAGAAAGGGGCAATCTTCCAAGAAAATGCGGTTTTCCAAAAATTGTGTCGAAAGGAAACCTGGACACTTGAAGAGATGAATAACCACCAAATGAACTGAAAACCTTTTGCCAAGAAATTCTTTCCGTGTGCGGTGCCAGAACAACACAACTTATAGGTGATTATTTCAAACTTTCAAGGAACAGAGCGTTCCAAGGCCGTATACATTGAAAATTCACAGAAATATTTGGAGAGCTTCCCAATTAATTTATGAACCTGGGATAACCTTGATATTAAAACTTGGCAAAGATAGTATCTCAAGACAGATTATAATACAATCTCAATTATGAATGTAGATATAAAAATTCCAAATAAATTATTAAAAGTAAATTCAGTCACCATTTTAAATAAAGAATACATCAAATTCACAGAATTTATTCCTTGACCACAAGGATAAATTAATATTATAAAATCTAATGACTTAATTATATCAATAGGTCAAATGAGAAATACGATAATTTGATTATCCGTGGATACCAAAAAGGCATTTGATAATATTTCATATCCATTAACCTTAATTTGAATCAAAGCCATAATTAATTTTTTTTTTGAGACGGAGTTTTGCTCTCGTTACCCAGGCTGGAGTGCAATGGCGTGATCTCAGCTCACCGCAACCTCCACCTCCTGGGTTCAAGCGATTCTCCTGCCTCAGCCTCCTGAGTAGCTGGGATTACAGGCACGCGCCACCATGCCCAGCTAATTTTTTGTATTTTTAGTAGAGATGGGGTTTCACCATGTTGACCAGGATGGTCTCGATCTCTTGACCTCGTGATCCACCCGCCTCAGCCTCCCAAAGTGCTGGGATTACAGGCGTGAGCCACTGCGCCCTGCAGCCATAATTAATTTTAAAAGTCAAACTGTTTGGCAAGGCTTATGACCAAATGCTGTAGTCCCTTATCTAATCTGTCTTACTACTAGAAAGTTCCCCTTCAGAGGCCACCACTTTCAGCTCTGTTTGGAAATGTTTTCAGGTGTTTGCCCACGTTTCTAAATAACACACTCACCTTCCTGTTGCCCGTTGCTTGGTTTTCCCTTTTCCTCTGCTGCCACACAGACCCATGAACTTCTTTTCTTCCTATTTTTCTGTGGGATAAATCACAACTTTTTACTAAATCGAAGTCAGTGTTCGTGTTAGGTAAATATCACTCAGATCTGGGCTATGACATAATTCGATTACATTTCTTTTCTTGTGTAACTACTTTCCTGATGTTAATATTGCCTTCCTTTTTTTATTTTTTCCCTTTTTTCTTTGAGACAGGGTCTCCCTCTGTTGCCCTGGCTGGCGTGCAGTGGCATGAACATGGCTCACTGCAGCCTCCACCTCCTAAGCTCAAGCAATCCTCCCACCTCAGCCTCCTATGTAGCTGGGACCGACGTGCATGCGCTATCATGCCCGGTTAATTTTTGCATTTTTTTTGTAGAGGTGGGATTGATGTTTGTTGCCCAGGCTGGTCTCAAACTCCTAAGCTCAAGCAATCCTCCCACCTCAGCCTCCCAAAGTGCTGGGAGTACAGGCATGAGCCACAGTGCCTGGCCACCTTGCTTGTCATTAGCTCGATTTTTTCTTGTGGTTTGCAGAGCTTCCTGAATTCATGAATTTATTCTTCAGTTCTAGGCCACGATGTCTTCGCACGTTGCTTCTGCCCCATTTGCTCTCTCCTCTCCGTCTGGGACTCCAGTGATGAGAGCATTTGAACTTTGGCGTGTGGCCCACACGTCTCTCACAGGTTTCTCTGGTTTTCTTCTTTTTTTATTTTTTGAGACAGAGTTTCGCTCTTGTTACCCAGGCTGGAGAGCAATGGCGCAATCTCGGCTCACCGCAACCTCCGCCTCCTGGGTTCAGGCAATTCTCCTGCCTCAGCCTCCCGAGTAGCTGGGATTACAGGCATGCGCCACCATGCCCAGCTAATTTTTGTATTTTTAGTAGAGACGGGGTTTCACCATGTTGACCAGGATGGTCTCGATCTCTTGACCTCGTGATCGACCTGCCTCGGCCTCCCAAAGTGCTGGGATTACAGGTGTGAGCCGCTGCGCCCAGCCAAAATTTTTAGAGACATGTTCTCTCTCTCTCTCTCTCTCTTTTTTTTTTAAGATGGGGTTTCACCATGTTGGTCAGGCTGGTCTTGAACTCCCAACCTCAGGTGATCTGCCTGCCTTGGCCTCCAAAGCGCTTGGATTACAGGTGTGAGCCACCATGCCCAGCTCTGGTTTTCTTAACTGTTTTTACAATCTCTGTGCTGTGGTTTGAATGTTTCCTATTAATCCATTTTCCGGTTTACCAATCTGGTGTTCAGTTGTGTCCGACTGCTGTTAAAGACATCAAGGGAAGTGCTAATTTCAGATACTGAATATTATAGTTATGGCATGTCCATTTGATTTTTTAATAATTTAAATTATTTTTTCAGATTTCAGTTCCTTGCTGAAGTTTTTCATCTTTTTATTTAGCTTATTCTGTCCCTCCTCAGTTTCTATGACACTGATATGGTTTGGGTCTGTTTCCACCCAAATCTCATCGCTAATTGGAATCCCCACATGTCCAAGTAGGGACCTGCTGGGAGGTGACTGGGTCGTGGAGGCAGCTTCCCCCACGCTGTTCCCATGACAGTGAGTGAGTTCTCATGAGGTTTGATGGTTTAAAAGTGTTTGGCAGTCCCCTGACCCTGCTCTCTCTCTCTCTCCCGCCAACATGTAAGCTGAGCCTAGCCTCCCCTTCGCCTTCCACCATTCCACCATGAATAAGTTCCCCGAGGCCTCCCACGCCATGTGGACTGTGAGTCAATCAAACCTCTTTTCTTTATAAATAACTCAGTCTCAGGTAGTTCTTTGTTTTTATTAATTGAAAGAGAGTCTCTCTCTATTGCCCAGGTTGGAACGCAGTGGTGCGATCTCAGGTCACTGCAATCTCCACCTCCCAGGGTTCAAGTGATTCTCCTGCCTCAGCCTCCAGAGCAGCTGGGACTACAGGCATGCGCTGCCACACTTGGCTCATTTTTGTATTTTTACTAGAGATGGGGTTTCGCCATGTTGGCCAGGCTGGTCTCGAACTTCTGACCTCAAGTGATCCACCCACCTCAGCCTCCCAAAGTGCTGGGATTACAGGAGTGAGCCACCTTGCCCAGCCTGGTAGTTCTTTACAGCAGCAGTGTGAAAACACACCGATACAGATACATTCACTGTAGTTAATTCAGAGTCCTCGTCTGCTAAGTGTAGTGTCTGGGTCACTGCAGGGTCTACTTCTACTGTCTATTTTTTCCTCCTAGTTATTGGCCATATTTTCTCGCCTCTTTCTGTGTCTGAGCATTGTTTATTACATGCTTAACATTGTATGTAAAAGAGCCGGTGAGACCCAGGTGATCGCATCTGTACCTACGAGGGTCTCTTTTCCTCTTAGGGCAGAGAGAGCACAGCCTCACCGTGTCCCTCCACCCAGGGATTGTGCTGGGAGGGGCAGCTTGCAGTTTTAGTGAGACTCGGTCTACCCACAGTTGGGTGTGGCTTTGTCTGCCTGGCAGGCCTCAGTTTCCCGAAGGTCTGCATGAAGCCCTGCTCTGCCTTTTGGAGGTTCCGGCCGAGCTCTCCAGCCTTCTGTGTTAGCTTTGTAATCAGGTGAATGATTTGACAGAGACGGAGAGGATGTGCCTGAGGAACTCTGTCCCCAGGGATGGGAGGGCCGGAGACTTAGGATGTAGCCCAGCTCCCACCTCCCAGCCTCTCCTGTGGGAGGGGAGTGTGTGCCCCTCAGAAGAGCTAGTGGTTTGTTTGAGCCCCTCCAGTGTCCCATCTGGCCTTTAGCCCCGTGACAAGCACCAAACATTTTGCCGTTTCTCTTTGTCCAGAAGTGGCCTCTTGTCTGGGCCAAACTGGTGTCCAGCCCGCAGGCAGATAAGAAACGCCCGGAATGTCTGGGACACTCGGCTCACCTTGGGGTGCCCGTCCCTGGTCTGGTTGCCTCTGCAGCTCTTCCGTGCCCTTAGAGACAGGACTCGCACGCCCCTGGCCGCTGCTAGCCGTGGCTGCGGGATCACTGGCCTGCCGTGAGCTGCCGCCACCCACGCGGAAGCGAACCTCTCCGAGGGCTCGGCGTCCTATCTAATCGCTAACCAGCCTCTGATCCTCTCAACACATCAGTCTTCCCCCAGCGTCTGCACCACAGGACATGCCTGCTTGCTGATGGTTAGTTCAGCGGGGCGAAGAATCTGGTTTAAAATCGTTTTACCCCAGAACTTTGAAGACACCGTCCTGTGATTTCCAGCTTCAGTTGTTGCTGGTGAGGAGCTTGGCACCGTGACTCTGTGTGCCGGGCCTCCATGCGGTGCCAGGGGCCTCCCTTGCCCTCTGCCTTCCAATTAGGTTTGGCAAAGGGAAGAACTGGCAGGAGGTGGAGGTGGGAGAAGAGCGAGTGAGGTCAGGTCTTTTCTTTCCCGATCCCCTGCCAGGCTGCTCTGGGTGGGCTCAGCTCTTACCCAAGGCGGCTGCCTGTGTGGGGGTCTCTCAGCAACAGCTTGCCTGGCAGGGTTCCTGTTGGGAAGGCCCCAGGTCTACGCTCCCGGTTCTGGGAAGGGGCTCCATCTTCTGAGTTTCTTTTAAGCTGTGCACACGCCTTCCAGGGGCCCTTTTGTTAAGCAGCGCTGAAGGCAGGAAACCACAGGGACCCTGGAGGCCCAGGGTGAAACGTGGCGAGTGTCCCGGGAAGCTGCTTCTTTATCTGGAGAAAAAATAAAGCGACGTTCCTAAGCAAGGGGTCACATAAATCCCTTCCAGATGCGCAGGAGGATAAATACAAAAGCAAGTCATTCTGTAAATAAAAGCACATACGTCTGTAAGTATTGCACCAATTTTGAATTTGAAAAGAACTTTCTAAGCATAAACCAAAGTCTTCATCAAGGGAAGAGATGGACAAATTTGAGTGCATACAATTTTAACATTTTTATTTATAAAAATACCTTAAATTAATTAAAAGTCAAGTGACAAACAGGAAAACATGTTTGGTACAGAAGAACTACAACAAAATAAAAAAGACAAATATCTCAGTGAAAAATGGAGAAAGACCAGGATGAGACCATTTAAATGAAATAGATCAAATGTCCAAAGCAGATATGCTCAATGTCTCTAGTCATCAGATACATTAAATTAAAACCAGCTACACTTTATCCTGGATCAAATTCCCTCTCCTCTGCGTCCAATCTGGGGAGCCCTCACAGTTCCACCTTTGAGGCTGCCCCTCAACCCAGTGGGACACCCTCCTGTGCTGTGAGCCACTTTGCCTGTTGGTTTCAGACAGTGCCCTGAGATTTTCCTTCCAGTACCCAAAAGGCCATTAACATATTTTCCTAAACAAATAGGCAGTTTCCCCTGGAGACAAAACTCCCTGGGACTTGGCAGCTCGCCAGAACGCAGAGCCCGCTCTGAAAGTCAGATCCCAGAAAGCAAAGCCCGCCCCACGCTGCAGGCTCGCCCACTGCAGGCCCGCCCCATGCTGCAGGCTTGCCTGGCATCCAGGCTGCAGAAAGTCGAGGTCACCTTGCCAAGCCCCTGCTCTTCCCCTCCAGCCCCCCTGCCTGCCCCAAACTGCCCCCTGGCTTGGCCTCTGGGACCCACAGAGGTTCCCCACCTGCGCTTGCCTGAGGATTTACAGTCAGGTCTTCTCCTAACTCCCCTCCTGGGCCAGGCCCCTCCCAGCCAGCCCAGCTGGTGGCTGGACACCTGCTGCTGCCCCAGCCCTCCTGGGGTCCCGAACTGACTGGACCACCGAGCTGGGGACAGGGCCAACATGCTGGGGATGGGCTGGAAGGGCTAGGACGCTTGCCACTGGGCCTCCCGCTCTGGGTTTTAGGGTGAGGTGGTGGTTTTCTTCTATTTTATAAATGTTCTACAATTTTATTATTAAATAAGTCAGGGGCCATTATTTTCAGGGAAAACAAGCATCAAGTGAACCCACTGTTTTCCCCTTGGTGAAGGAGGGGCCAGAGCTTGAAGTGAGGCAGATGGTGGAGGGGAGTCTGTGGCCCTTGGGAACTGCTGACCACTGGGCAGCCAGTGCTACCAGAGCTTCCTGAGACCAGGGTGGGTGGGGACAGCCCCCAACCCTCAGCACCCCCACCATTGTCCAGGAGGCAGGAAGAAGTGCCCACAGGGGCAAGGGACCATTTGAGGGTCCACAAGCCCAAGAGGCCCTGGAAGAGACTCGGAGAGCTGCTGCAGCCCCCTCAGAACAGCCAGCCTGGCTACACTCTCTGGGTGCCGCTAGACCCTGCCTCCTCTCCCCTCCCCTCCCTCCCATCTCCTCCCTCCCCTCCCTTTCCATCTTCCTCCCCTGCTCCTCTCACTTCCCTCCCTCCTCCCTCCCTTTCTCCCTCCCTCCCTCTCTCCCTCCGCCCTGCCTTCTTCCCTCTCTCCCTCTGCTCCTTCTCTGTCTCCCTTTCTTTCCATCCTTTCATTTCAGTGTTGGAGATGAAGGGGTATGAAGACCCTCAGTCTCCCCTTGTCCGGGGCATGGAAGTGGACTGAGTCCTTTCGGCACCATCCCAGCAGGGATCTGACCACCCCAGGGTGGCACCCTGTCCCTCACCTCCCCAGCAGCCTGTGTCTCCAGCACCTCCCAGGGGCCGTTAACCCCTCTCCCACCCTGGGACCTGGCTTCGCCCTCTGCCTGGAGCTGGCCTGGGGGCTGCACAGCTCTGTGCTCAGCATTGTCCCTCTCCTCCTTTACCTTGAGCCAGAGCCAGGCGCCCCCCACTCACCCCGCCCTTGTGCCCATGCACCTGTGTTGAACCTGTGGCTGGCCCTGAGAGGGGTATCCTCCCTGGTGAAGACTTGGGGGGGTGCAGGCCAGAGGCAGCCATCATCAGAGAGGGTATCCTCCCTGGTGAGGACTTGGGGGGGTGCAGGCCAGAGGCAGCCAGCGTCCCGCCCTCCTCCTGCCCCAGGCAGAGGCCTGGGCAGATGGCCTTGGCAGGCGTCTTCCGGGGCCTTTGGGAGCCGAGGTAATGAGCTGTTTCGTAAATGCTCACCTTTCCTCTCTGGGCGGCTCTGAGGGCTTCTCGATTTAATTGCCAGTGTATTTCCAGAAGCAGAATCTGGGGCGCTGCAGTGAGAGCAGCTGGTGGGTGGAGCGGGGTGGGGGGGGTCTGCAGGTGGGCGGAGTCTTCTCCACACCTGGGAGGGCGGCCTTGGTTGGATGCTGATATGGGCTAGGCAGTGGGCCGAGCCCGGGCCAGGCACCCCCTCCTCGAGTCAGATGCCCTCTGCTGAGGGTCGCTCTCCAACAGAGCATCACTTGGGGCCCCTCCTCCCCTGCTCCGCCCACGCCCCCCGCTGGTCAGTCAGCATTCTCACTGTTCTTTCATCAGGCAAATGGCTGAGTGCTGGGCACAGACTTGGTCACGGCTGGTGGCCCAGGGCCTCCTCTTTCAAACTGTCACCCGGTGTCACCTGTGTGGGCCCAGCCCTGTCTCTGCCTAAAGGGCCTCCAGCTCAGTGGGTGGCATATGGCCCGGGCCAGCTGGGACCACTGAGGTGGCTGGAGGGGCGGGGGACTTTCTGTCCAGCACCAGGGCCTCACGGGGGCTGCCCCTCCCTGGCTTCAGCGTCCCCAAGTTCGACGGGAAGGGCAGCTCAAGAGAGGCCGCCCAGCTTCTCATGGCCCGTGCTGGGCCTGCCATTCACCTCTAGAGCCAGCTGAGGTGGGGAGGGAAGCAGGACCTCCAGCTCCAGGCTGATGGCTCCTGTGGGAAACCGAGACCTGGTCTGCCTGGCGCCTGGTTCCTCCCTGTTGGGAGAGGGGCCCTTTCCCATGGAGTCCGACCCAAGGCCAAGGCCCCGCTGGCTTTCCTGGCTGCACAGGGTGGACCCTGGTCCTGGCCTGGCTCGGGGCAGGGGACCGGTCCACACTGGCCCTCAGGGAAGGGCTCCCTCTCCTGGGTCTCCAGTCCTGGGGGCGGGTCTTTCTGGGGCCTTCTCTGTAGTCTGGGACAGAGCCTGCCCTGGGAGGAGGCGGAGGCAGAGACTGGCCTGGTCTGAAGGGGAAGGGAGCTTCCTCCCGGGGCAAGGACAGCGACCTCAGCAGGCCCCGCGGTGGTGGGAGGACAGGCCTGCAGGGTGCCGGGTGGGCTGGGCACGTCCTTGGGCACCAACCAGGTGGGGCCAGCTGTGACTTTTTTAGAAAGGATTTGATATTTGTTATTTCAAAAAAGGCATCCAAGCTGTCCCTGTGGGAAAGAACAGAACTCTGACCTTTCACCCAGCCAACAGCTCAGCGCAGCTTTTTTCAGATCTCACGCGGGGACGCCCTGATCCTTCAGCGCCGGGGCCTCGGAGGGTCTCAGCTGGAGCCTTGCATGTGGGGCCGGGTGGGTTTAAGTCGGGTGCCCAGAGTAGAGGGCGGCAGTGTGGGCAGGACCTGGGCCTGGCACCCTGGTCTGAAGCAGGCCGTGGCAGCCTGTCTGGGGCAGGCAGGGCGGGGCTGCACTGTGGCCACTGGAGGGGGCGGTGAGGCCACATCCCTGCTGGCGTCCCAGGCTGGTCTGACTGCAGCCTCACGGCCCCCTAAACACCCTCCAGCTGGCTCCCAGCGGTGCCACGAAGGCCCTGTCACGGGACCAACCTCACTCAGAGCCATGGACGGGGTCTGTGGGGAGGGGGCTGGCCGGCCTCAACCTGCCAGCGCAGAGTCTCACCCCTAAGGTGACCTGGAACGGACCAGACATGACCCCTGTCCTGCGTCAGGCCCAGGTCCTCACATGCTCCCTGTGCGGTCCCGGTGCCTGGGCTTTCCCATCTGTAAAATGGGAGTGTGGTCCTGACCTTGCTCGGGGCCTGTGAGGGTCACGGAGAGGCCTGAGTGTGTGGTGCTCGGCTCCACAGCCTGCTGTGGCCCCCTGTGTCTTCCTGCTCCACCCCCTGCTCCCTCACTGTGAGCACAGCCAGGCCCCTCCTGACACCACGGAGACAGAGCCTGCCTCACTCCTGCCGCCCCCTCACTCAGGGCCTGGTGGGGACTCCAGCCAGCTTTCCACGGCCTCCTGAGCAGGGGCTGAAGCCTGGGCTGTCCCCTCCTACTCTAAGCATGCAGGCCAGGGAGCCCCAAGCAGCGGGCTGGGGTCTGCGAGGCTACACATCCCTGCTTCTGGGGCCTTCCCGGGCCAGGCTCCATGTGACTGACGAGGCTGCAGAGTCTCTGAGCCAGGTGTGAAGGGCCAGCAGTGAGTCTCCAGAGGAGCCATCAGACACGTACCTGAGGGGCTGTGAGGGCCCATGAACCATTCAGTAGCAAAGAACTTTCTCCAGGAGCCTGTCCTGGGGCAGGTGGGGCTGGAAGGATGGGGGAGTCTGCCCCTGTAAGCAGAGGTTGACGGGATGGGGGTAGGGGGAGAACCGCTCATGAGCCGCGCTCTCCTGGTGACTATGGGCAGGGAGGCTCTGGCCTGCAGCCTGCAGGACCTTACCCTGGGCATGGCAGGGCAGAGAAGGGCAGGGCAGGGGAGGGCAGAGCAGGGGAGGGGATGGGGGAGGGAGGGAAGAGGGAAGAGGGCAGAGGAGGGGAGGGGAGAGTAGGGGAGGGGAAGGCAGGGGATGAGAGGGGACGGCAGAGCAGGGGCAGGGCAAGATCTGGGCAGTGTCTGGGTCTGTTGCCCACTGGGCTGTGCCCACAGAGCATCCACAGGTCACTGCCCAAAGCCACCAGCACCCACCCTGGACTCTGCAGAAACAGCCTTGCAGCCCCCTAGGTAAGGCTGGCACCTTTGAGCCCGCTGCCCAGCAAAGGTATGGGAGCGGGGGCTGGGCCCCTGCTGGGGGCAGGCACGCAGGCTGTCTGCGCTGGGTTGCACTGGACCACTCCTCCTTTCAGCCTGGCAGAGGTCTGGGGAGCTGAGCCCCCCGGTCTCCACACCACACCTTCCCAGGGCAGTACTCAAGGGGCCCCGGGGAAGGGCACAGCCAGCATCCTGACCCCGCGTGTGCCTGCCCCGAGCCAAGAATTGCTATCCATGTGATCCTGCTCCGTCCCATGATGTCAAAGCTGCCATCACCACCTCACAAGGAAAGAAACGGGCTCTGAGGAAGTAGCCCATGAGGGCTCCGAGCCACGGCCAGCCCTCCGCTAATCCAAGCCTGTGTGAGCCACGTCCTGGGCTCAGCTCCCTGCCCTGCCTGGCCAGGAGGGCGGGGCCTTCTCTGGCTCTGGCAGGGCCTGGCTTAGGCAGAGCATCCTGGAAGCTTCTGGGTTGGGGCAGGCATGGGCTCTGACTCCCAGCCAGAGAAGAGACCCAGCCAGGCTTGCTCAAGGGGAGATCGGCCACCCCTTCCACACCCAGGCGGCAGCGAGGCTGCTCTGAGGGAGGGAGCCGTGCCCCCAGGCAGAGCAGAGAGCAGACGGCACGGGCTTCCCTGGAACCAGGAAGGGCCATTGGCTCCCCTTGGCCAAGAGCAGGCAAGCGTGGCCTCCTCCTGGAAGCCTGGGCTGGTTTTCACTCCAGCAGAGAACATGGGGATCCAGCCAAGCCAGCAACAGTCTTTCCAAGGCACGTGGGCAGCTCCCTGCTGGGCCTGCCAGGAGGTGTGTCGCTACGTCAGGGAGACTGTCCATGGGAGCGTGTGGGTAGCCAGTGAGGGGGGCCGCTGCCTCCAGCTCGGTGATGGACGCATTTGAGGCTGGGCTCTGGCTGCCAGGCCCTGAAGCTTTGGGGGTGCATCGGGGTTCCAGACCACCAGGTTTGAATGCAATGCTTCCACATGCACGGCCCAGGTTCACCCACCTCCTGCCCTGGGACCTGGGCACTGGGAGCCGTCTGTCCGGCCCTCATGGCTGAGCCGCACGCACCTGGGAGAGGCAGCCCCGCTTTGCTGGCGTCTTTCCCGTGATCACCACGGGGTCTGACCTGTCCCGTCATCCCAGCTCCTGAAGGGGGTGGGTCAGGCGCGTTCCATCCCCTCAGGGCCACCTCCCTGCAAGGGGAATGGACCCCGGGCCCACAGAAGCCCCGGGAGCTGGGCCTGAGTGGCTGGATGCGCTTCTCGGGCTACAGATGTGTCCTAGTTACTGCTCTCCTGTGGCCAAAACCCTCCAGAACCTCCTACTCATAAAAATGGCGGCACACACACCATGCTGGGCCACAGCCGTGGGGCGCCCGGACCGGGAACGTTCTTGGGCTCCTGCCGTCAGTGGCTGGCACGGGCAGTCTGTTCCCACCCGGATATGCTCAGAACCTGCTTGGAAAATCCCTTATTGGTCAGGGCAGGGCCCCAGAAATCACTGGCCAAGGGCATTGTCAGGATCTGGGGACTCCGGCCCTGGGGCCCTGCCCTCAAGTGACCTTAGAGAAGAGGCTCAGGGTGACCGCCTGGCCTTCCACCCTGCCCAGCACTGCCTGGGGGCCCCGGCAAGAGTCTGGCCATGGCCTGCACCCCAGCCTGGGGTAGCCACCAGCAGGGCAGCACAGGGTCCTGCCCCCGGGGCCTGCCATGGGGGTGGGAACTGCCCCACTCTCTAGGAAGAGACGTGGAGCCTCATGGAATAGACCTGATCCCCACTGGCATGCTGGGCAGCCTCACCCAGCCCGAGGTCTGCCCCAGAGCCCCTCTCCCAGACATCTGTGGCAGCTGCTGATGACTGAAGAGGGAGGAGGAGGGAAGGGGAGGGAGGGAGCAGGGGCCCCAGGGGAGGGGCTCCCAGGCCCTGCAGTGTGGACCTGGCATTCCAGCGCCAGGGTGCATGTGAGCGGTGCTCTGCCACGGCTGGGTCTAAAGGGAAGCCCAGCGACTGTGGACTCCACACGGCAATCAGTGCCCGGGCAGCAGGTGTTCCTGTGGAGACTCAGAGGCACACCTGCTTCCTGCCTGCCTGGGCCTCCAGATGAAGGCCTGGGCTTTGCCCACGAACTCTGGGGACCACTGGGACAGGAGGACAACGGGGCCCATCATGGGGTCCCACTTTTCTCTGCAGTCAGCGGGTGCCTCCCGGCCGCCCTGGTCACTCAGGGTGCTCGTTGCTGGAGGTCTGGAGAAGCAGAGCTCTCCCGGGTAAAACGAGGCACGGGCTGAGGCTGGGACGGGGTGACTCAGGCCTGCAGGGGCCTGGCCCGTCCCTGTGGGTCCCCCTGCTTTGTCAGGGGTCTGGGCGCTGGCACCTCCCTTTCCTTCCCAGAGCCCGGCCTTCCTGCTCCCTTGCCACCCCTCCCAGAGCTGAAGCCTCTCCACCCCGTTCCCACCCCTCCTCAGTTCTGTCCCACAACCCCCCACCGTCATGTCCTTATTTAGGGCACAGACACCCCAGGCAGCTGGGCCTTCTGCGAAGAAACTGCAGGCCTGATCCTGCTGGGACCTCTAGGACGGTGGCTCACCGTGGTTCCGAGGCCCAAGGAGTCCAACCTGCTTCTGTCTAATTTAGAATCGGTCTCAAGAATCTCATTCTCAGGTCTCCCCAGGGAGCGCCACTGCCTGCCCTGGTTCCAGAGGCTGCTCTGCTTCCCCCTAGGAAGAGCCCAGTGGCCTGATTTCACCCGCGGCCCGAGGAGGGGCCCAGCAGGGTGAGGACAGCTTGGAGGAGCCCAATCGGGTGCCAGGCACAGGGCCGCAGGCTATACTCTGCTGGGACGGCCACCACTGGGGGAACAGCTGAGCCCATGCCTCCTGAAACCAGCCAGGGCAGTTGGCAAAGGGCAGGCGGGACCCTCAGCCTCGGACCTCACCCAGGCAACACGGAGACACCTCACAGGAGGGACTTGCACCCTCCCCTGTGGGACTCCTTGGGCCCCACCCCCTGGGGAGGCTGTGTCACACACGCCCCTTCTGCAGCAAAATAAGGCAACTCAGAGAGGTGGAAAACTGAGAGGCCCCCAGCCTGGTGCCCAGCCCATGCTGTCCTCACCGCCGGCCTCAGGCAGCCTCGCTTGAATGGCCCCTGCATGCCCTGCAAGGCTGTGGCTCCCTGGGCCATGCCGAGTGCTCAGCTGCCATGCCGGGTGTAGGGCACAGTGGCCAGTCAGGCCCCACCCGGGTGTGGGTGTCCATGGTTCTCCTGTTCCCAACCTGTGCCATGTGAGCACAGGGAATAGCACTGGACACAGAGCAGAGCCAGCCATGTCCCCGGGGAAGCATGCACAGGCCAGAGAGCGCCAGGGGACCAAGAGAGGGGCCAGGGCATCAAGGAAGGGTGGGAGGGGCTGCTGGGGTGGGGGCCTGGGGGACAGGAG
This sequence comes from Leontopithecus rosalia, assembly GCA_028533165.1. Lineage (NCBI taxonomy): Eukaryota > Metazoa > Chordata > Mammalia > Primates > Cebidae > Leontopithecus > Leontopithecus rosalia. Next base: position 842,526 of record CM052660.1, read on the forward strand.
GGTTCCTGAGAGATCGGACAGAAAGCACTGCTAGCTGGGGAGGGAGAGGAGGGGAACAAAAGGGGAGGAGGGAGGAGGAGGGAGGAGGAGGAAGCGGGAGGAGGAAGAGGGAGGAGGAAGGAGAGGGAGGAGGAGGGAGAGGGGGGAGGAGGGAGGAGGAGGGAAAAGGGAGAATGAGGAAGAGGGAGGAGGATGAGGGAGGAGGAAGGAGAAGAAGGAGGAGGAGGGAGGAGGAGGGAGGAGGACAGAGGAGGAGGAAGGAGGAGGGAGGAGGAGGAGGGAGGATGGAGGAGGAGCAGGAAGAGGAAGGAGGAGGGAGGAGGAAGGAGGAGAAGGAGGAGGAGGGAGGAGAAGGAGGAGGAGGGAGGAGGAGGGAGAAGGAGGGAGGAGGGAGGAGGAGGAGGGAAGAGGAGGGAGGAGAAGGAGGAGGAGGGAGAAGGAGGGAGGAGGGAGGAGGAGGGAGGAGAAGGGAGGAGAAGGAGGAGGAGGGAGGAGGGTGCTTGACAGTGGCAGGGGAGAGCTGAGAGCTAGGCAGGCCTGGGGTGCAGGGCCCTGGTGTTGCTGTGACCTCCAAGTAGAGCACCAGTCTGTCCTTCCTTCCTCTGGAGTTCAGGGGAGACACAGGGGCTCCAAGTGGCCTTGGGGCAGGCAGGGCTGGGCTGGTGTGGCTGAGGCTCTGGCAGCCACTGCTCCTCCCACCAGGGACCACTCTGGGGAGGCCCCCCAGGTTCCAAGGGCATGGAGAGGTCCTGCTAGGACCTAACGGAGCTGCAGGTTGGGCACAGCCTAGAGCATCCGTGCCATCCCAGGAGGGCTCCTCGCTGACCTGGGAAAGCAGAGGCAGCCCAGTCTGTGGCCATCTCCATCCAGGCCAGGTAGGGACAGGGCCACCAGGAGACAGAAGCAAAGGCAGAGAGGACCTGGCTGCTCCGTCCATCTCTGTGCTGGCCGAGCCCAGACAGACCCTCCGCCACCCAGGGGTCCCACTGCAGGTCCAGGCAGATGGTGCCCCCCACTCTTGCACCCTCCAGGGCAGCTGGGCAGACGCAAAGGCCATCCTAGACCAGCTCTGCAACAGAAAAGCCTGAGTAATCAAAAACCAACAGAAATCATTCTTCACTTCCCTCAAGAAGCAGCTGCTAGAGAACTCTGGACCTACTACATGGAGCCAAAACCTCCCAGCCGGGGCCACCTGCACTGTGGCCCACTGTCCTTGCCGCCTGGACTCAGCACTCCCCTGGCAATGCCTGGCTGCATGGGGAGAGGCCACGTGGAGGGAGCAGCGCCTTGTGGTTGCAGAGTGGAGGCAGCAGGGAGGTTGGGCGGCTGCACGGAGCATGGGCTGGTGGTCATGGGCTGCCTGGAGGAGGTGGCCCCTCACCTGGCCAGCTGGTTTAGCCCCAGGTCTGTGTTCTCAGCATTTGAACCCACTTTTCAGCTGTAGCCTCACCCTGTGCTGGTTGCCCACATGTCATCCTGAGCTAGGCCGCAAAGCTCAACTCCAGGTGTGAAGCTTGGGATGGGGCAGGCACTGGGATGCTTCTGGAGACTGTGTGAAGGCAGTGCCACTCTGGGAATAAACCCACACGCTGGGCATGCTCGAGACCCCCTGCAGGAGGTCCACATCCTAAATCCCGGGACCTGCAAATGCGTCCCCCCACATGGCAGAGGGGCCTGAGGGTGACGATCAGCTGACCCCAAAGTGGGGACACTGCATCATCCAGGTGGGTCCCCCAGTCACAGGGGTCCCGGAAAGGAGAGGAGGGAGACAGGAAACCAGAGTCCAGGGAAACACGAGGCCGGAAGCTCAGCTGCAGCCACCCTGACCTCCAAGCAGGAGCCGGGAATGCCGTGGCCTCTAGAAGCTGGACAAACTCTCTCCGAGTCCCCAGACAACGCATGGCTCTGCCCACGCCCCGGTTTCAGCCCAGTGAGACCTGAGCCAAGGCCTCAGTTTGTGGTCATTGTTCAGAGCAGCCACGGGAGACTTCAGCGCCTTCCCGAGGCCTACAGCCCGGCAGAGAAGAGACCGCAGGCAACACGGCTCCCTCCACCACCGTGCACCGCGGTGGGCCTGAGTCGTTCTATAGACAGAAGTATGTGGGGGTCCCAAGCCCGAGTGTGGCAGAGCCACCTGCTGGGGTCCTGGTCTACAGGGGACTCCACCCGGCCTCCTGGCCTGGTCAGAGCCAACAGCCAGCCAGCCTGGGAGGCCTCACCTGACAGGAGGGGAGCCAGGGCCTGAGGCAGAAGCACAGCCAGTCTGCTGTGGTGTGGGGAGCCACGCTGGGGGCTGAGATCAATGGGGGACCCAGAGTCTCTCCCACGGCGCACGCCCTGTGGTCACTGTGCCCAGTTTAAAAGTTCACAGGCTCTTCCAGGAGCAGGGAGGGCCAGCCCCCTGGACTGTGTGGAAAGGGGCTGTCACGCCCTGGTGCTCAGCTCAGGGTCCAGACTCCTGGAGGATGACAACGATGCCGGCACCACACATAGGACGCAGGGGCCGCGGTGATCATCACGGCGCGCAGGACGCAGGGGCCACGGTGGTCATCACGGCGCGCAGGAC
>CM052660.1:845591-871103 GCA_028533165.1 Leontopithecus rosalia
ACCATCATCATCATCACTGTCACCGTCACCGTCACACCATCACCGTCACCGTCACGCCATCACTGTCACCGTCATCATCACTGTCACCATCACTGTCACACCATCACCGTCACCGTCACCGTCACACCATCACTGTCACCGTCATCATCATCACTGTCACCATCACCGTCACCGTCACACCATCACTGTCACCGTCACCGTCACACCATCACTGTCACCGTCCTCAGCATGGTCCCCATCACCACCGCCACCGTCTGCGTCATCATCACACCAGTCAGCATCGCTGTTGGCACGCTCCTCACAGCTCCCTCGTGCGTGCCTGTGAGCAAGGCTGCCTGGGAGGGGCTGGGCTGCTGGGGATGTTTCTGGAGGAAGAGCTGTGAGTGCCACCCCACAGACAAGCTGTGCAGAGCAGACGTGGCTGGGCCTGGCCTGGCTCCCATCCTGCAATCCTCCTGCCTTGGGAAACGGGGAGCGTACAGATGAACACACAGGCTCTGGAGAGATAGGAGGGCTCCAGCCGGGCTCGGAGGACACGGAGCCTCAGTAGCGTGGCCCTGGGCACTCTACCAGCCCTCTGGGTGTACCCTGGTGGGCTTCAGTCCAAGCCGGAGCCACTGCACAGGGTCGCTGCTCACTTCTCATCCCCAGGCACTCTCAGCCATGCTCTGCCGCCCGTGCCCACTCATCCCATTTTCTGCCCCAATTGTTTCGACTCCTTCCTCCAAGGACCACAGATGTCCCTTCCCTCTGCATGGGTCCCAGAATTCAGGGCCAGTCAGGCCTTAGCTCAGAGCAGGCACCCTGACCACCCATCAGTCCCGGCACCAGATGCAGGCGAGAAGCAGAGCCAGGAGCTGGGTGGCCTGTCCAGTCCGGTGCCCAAGGGAAAGCCCAGCTCCATCAAGCCAGTCTTCAAATGTCAACCTGTGTCCAGCAGCTCAGCCTCTAACTGACCCATCACCCTCTCTACCATGGAGTCTGGCTCCAGGCCGAGGGGCCAGTGGCAGCAGGGTGTGCTGGAGACCCCCTGTGAGAAGGACAGGGGTCAGCTGTCCTCCCCACCACGACCTTTAATAGTCCCCATTCCAAACCCACCCCCTTCCCTGATGTCTGGGCCTCCCAGCACAGCCTCATGCCCCACCCAGAGCCCCAGAGGCAGCCCCCATGCTCTGTTCCTGCAGCCTGGCAACTGAAGGCAGCATGGCCTGGGTTCTCCCACCTGCTGGCCTTGCCTGGCCTTCGTTCCAGTGGGGAGGCCCTGGGACCACACCTCACAGTGCCTGGGAGGGCAGAGGTGGTTCTGCTGCCAACGCAGGGCCTTGGGACTCGGTCCCTCATCTGGCCCAGCTGAGGCCCAGGACAGCGCCCTGCCCAGGAGATCAGGCTCCAACTTAACCCCTTGCCCTGGCTCATCAGCTCCTCCTGGCTGTGCCGGGATTCCTGGCTCTTGGTCCCCATCCACCCCTCCTCCCAGCAAGCCAGGCTGCAGGCCCCACCTTCTCCCCAGCTCCTTCCTTCCTCCTGTGGCCTGTGTTGTCTCCAGGAGAGCAGGGGGCTCAGGAAGCAATTCTGCCTGTGGGCACTGCTGACCTGGGCAGGCAGGGGCAGGGTGGGGCACATTTCCTCCAGTCTCAGGATGGCAGGGCGGCACAGCCAAGCTGCAGAGCAAGCTGCCCTGCCCCCACTGTGTCTCTCGGGAGCCTGTCCCCCGCCCACCTGAGCCCTCCACCAGGCGTTTCTTCTGCGTCCAGTCCATGCCCACTGGCTGCCTGTGCTCCAGGGTGGGTTCTGGGCCGGAGCTGCACCCCAGGCTCTGCAAAGCCACCATGGTGACAGCGTTTCCAGGGAAACTGCAGCAGCCTGCCAGACCTGTCTGTCTGCTCCTCAGGGCTTCAGCAAGTGCAGGCGGGGGACACCCAGGTGGGAGGAGTGTGCCAGAGTGTGAGAAAGAGCACAGGAGGGTGTGGGGTGTGCTTATGGGTTGTGTGTCCATGAGGTGGTGTGTATGTGGGGGTATCCTTGAGAGCCTGCGTGTTTGTAGGTCATTGTAGGGCACATTCCTGAGGGTCCTGGGTGTGTCTGTGTGTGTACATGTGTGAGCACATGTGTGTCAGTGTGTGTGTTAGGGTATCTATGTGTCCACATATGCATGCGTGTGCACACATGTGTCCATATATGTTGGGGTGTCTGTGTATCCATGTATGTGTGCATGTGTGTGTGTGTGCAGATGCTGAGGTGTCATTGTCTCTATGTGTGCAGTGTGTCAGCATGTGTTGGGGTCTCTGTGTGTCTACATCTGCATGTGTTGGGGTGTGTGGGAAGTACAAAAGTTCCTCTTTAAACTTTCCTTTCTTGTTAAAATATGAATCATAAGTGTGCTAATAACTCTTTGTGAAACCCCATCCTATGCAGCTGTTAGACATGCCGTGCTTACAGGCACACAGTACATTCTATGTCCTTGTACTTGAACCAAGGTATCTGTGCTGGACGTGCTCACAGGCGTGTCCCAGCTCTCCATGGCTTTTACCTGTTTAGAAAAGGTTTAAGTTGTTAGACAATCAGGTTTTAGTTTAGATTGTGAGGTCTGGCTCCAGCCAACAGAGATCAGACACAGCAAGGGAAAGAATGACCCCAAATGTGTATGGGATAAATTTATGTGTTTTTCTTGTTCATTGCACTTCTGAGGCAAGGTGGTTAGTGAGAGAACCCTTCCTGAAGTCCAGGAAGTAAAAATGGCATTGCTAAAAACTCCTTTGTCTCAACGCTGATTTTTCTTTGTGGCACCGAGCATCTATTTCCAACAGGGTATCTGTGTATCTGTGTATGTGCGCACGTGTGTCCATGTGTGCATGTGTTGAGCTGTTGTGTCTCTGTGTGCATGTGTGCACAAGTGTTTTAGTGTGTGCGGGGGTGTCTGTATCTGTGTATATGTGCATATATGTGCATGTGTTGAGGTGTCATTTTGTCTCTGTGTGCATGTGTGCACATGTGTTTTAGTGTGTGCTGGGGTGTCTGTATCTGTGTATATGTGCACATGTGTGCATGTGTTGAGGTGTCACTGTGTCTGTGTGCATATATGCATGTGTGTGTCAGCGTGTGTTGGGGTGTCTGCATCTGTGTATGTGTGCATGTGTGCCCATGTGTGGTGGTGTTATTGTGTCTATTGCATGTGTGTATGTCAGTGTATGTTGGGGTGTCTGTGTATGTATGTGTGCACATGTGTGCATGTGTTGAGGTGTCATTTTGTCTCTGTGTGCATGTGTGTGCACATGTGTGTGAGCATGTGTTGGGGTGTCGGTATCTGTGTATGTGCACACGTGTGTCCATGTGTGCATGTGTTGAGCTGTTGTGTCTCTGTGTGCATGTGTGCACATGTGTTTTAGTGTGTGTTGGGGTGTCTGCATCTGTGTATATGTGCACGTGTGTGCATGTGTTGAGGTGTCACTGTGTCTGTGTGCATGTATGCATGTGTGTGTCAGTGTATGTTGGGGTGTCTCTGTGTGTATGTGTGCCCATGTGTGCATGTGTTGAGGTATCATTTTGTCTCTGTGTGCATGTGGGTGCACATGTGTGTCAGTGTGTGTTGGGGTCTCTATATATGTGTGCACAGGTTGGGCGTCACGTATGTATCCTGAGTGTGCTTCTGTGGGCCCGAAGGTCCCTGGTGGGCAACCTGTCTACCCAGCTCCTAGTGGCTGTGTCCTTGGCAACACAGCTGCTCCTGTCAGCTGCCCCCAGGGGCCCTGAGCCTTCAGGCAAACTCACCTTAGCCAATGACAGCAGGCCCTTAGGGACCACTTGGGCTGAGTTTGGACCTGGTCCGGCTCCGTGAGGGTACTGTGATCCTCTGAGGGCTGGGCAGGCCTGGCAGGGCATGAGGGTCCTGAGAAGGAAGATGATGCCTTCAGATCATGGGGAGTTCCTTAAAGCTTCCTCTCCACCTCACCCCTGCACACCAGCCCTGCTCAGCCTCCTCCTGGGGCTCACTAGCACCCCCTCCCCAGGGGCTCCCCCTCCCCACCATTCCTGTCCCCTGAGGTCCCTGGGCACCCAGCGGCTCAGGCCGGCCACGTAGGAGGTGCAGGCCCAGGGACTGGACCCAGCGAGGCAGGGCTGGGTTTCACTCTGAGGCCTGGAGGCACCAAGGACAGAATCGTCCTGAGGGTCAGTCTGTGGGGCACAGCTGTCCCCCGCAGCCCCCAAGCCCCCATCAGTCCACACAGGCTCGGTCTACACAGGCTCAGTGCACACAGGCTCGGTCTACACAGGCTCAGTCCACACAGGCTCGGTCCACATAGGCTCAGTCCACACAGGCGCAACAGCTCCTTCCTGCCTAGCTTCGTGGCCCCAGGGTCCCTCCCCAAAGAGTCTGAGTGGCCCAAGGCAGGGCAAAGTCTCACCTTGCCTGGAAATCTGGGAGGCTCCAATGACCCCTGAGCCTGAACCTCGTTTGTTCATTCACTCACTCACTCATTCGTTCATTCATTCTGCCATCAGCTCCTGTGGAGCTCTTGGCTGAGTTCCAGGCCCCAGGCCGTGTGCGAGGCCCCAGGGAGTTGAGATGGTCCAGGACAGGCCCTGCCTCCCCTGCTCTCCCAGTCTCCTGGTTCATCACAGAGGCTGGTGCCTTCGTTGGGGTGACCAGCTGTGAGGGGCAGTTCAGGCATGAAAGAGGGAACCAGTCCACTTTGGAGCATCAGGGAGGACTCCCTGGAAGAGGCCATCTCCAGGCTGATGCTCAAAGAGCGGAGAAGGAGCTTGGAGGCTGCCACTTCGGAAGGCGAAAGTTTCTAGACAGGGAGCACAGAGCGCATGTCCTGCTGCAGAAAGGGATGCAGCGGGAGGCTCCTTCGAGACGGGGTCCCCTGCCAGGCAGTGTGAGAAGCCGGGGCAGGCTGCTGGCCATGGGGATGGGCCCAGAGTGAGTGTCCAGAAGGGCTGGCCTGGGGGGCCTGGCAGGGGCTGTCCCAGGCAGGTCTGTAGCGTGGACCATGGCAGAGCCCCGGGAGGCTTCTCGGTGATGCAGGCTGGGGATCGGCTGTGGAGGCCACGGCAGGGATGGAGCAGGTGCAGTGGCTCACCAGCCACCCAGAGAACAGGGAGCCATGCCCCGTCCATGCCGGCCCAGGCTAGCCCCGAACACAGTGTGGAGGAGGCCGAGTGTGGAGGCGGCCAAGTCAAGCCCAGGTGACTACAAAGCATTGCTTCGTGTCCACCCTGTGACAACGCAGACCCCAGGAGAAGCAGCCCGCAGGCTCCCGCCCTGCAGGCCGAGGGGAAGCCACATAGCAGGGGGCCAGGTCAGGAGGGGCTCAGCTCCCACAGCCCTGGGCACTGCCAGCAGAGCCCCCAAAGGACCTGGTTGCCCTAGCCCCAAGGGCAGGGGAACAACCACCCAGCAGCAGGGCTGGGACCCTCTGCAGGCCCGCAGTGCTGGAGGCGCACACACCACCCCAGGCATGCTCCCGAGCAGGCCGTTTACATAGCAGATGAGGCACCACCCTGTGCCCAGCAGAGGCCGCCAAGACCACCCTCCCCCAGCAGGAAGGGGGTCAGGACCTGGCTGGGGCGAGAGGGATGAGGAGAGACGGGAGCGGGCAATGACGGGACCCGGCAGCCAGCATTGCCCCCTCCCCAGCCTCCCCACGCCCACGACCCCAGGGACCGGCCTGATGTGGACAGTGTCCTGGAGAGACACAGCACACTTACAAGTTTGATCCGAGGTAGAGGTTTTCCTCTTTGCTGGTTGGACTATGTCTGCTGTGGCTGCCTTAACAGGAAGATGAAAGAATTAAAATGAGCAGAATGCACCCAGCTCACATTTCAAGCAAGAAGGTTTCCCCTTTAAGCTAACAAGAACTGAAGACGTAAAGGAGGTCAGCTCGAGGCTGAGAATGAGTAGCTTTGAGCACCTGCCCCTGGGGGCCTGGAGCTGGGTGCAGGCTGCAGCGCCCGCACCTGGCCAGGTGGGCGGCCCCAGGCACCCTCCTTACACCTGGGATGCCGTTTGTCTGCAGGTGCCCAGGGCCCCTCCCTTCATGCCTCACAGAGCGGGAACTGAAACAAGAGGCTGGGGGAGTCCATTTTCCGGCTGGAAGTCTCCAGTAAAGGAGCTTGCCAGGCGCCGGTTCACAGGAGCACCAGCCAGAGGAGGGACACGGAAGGCCTTCAGGACGCAGTCTCATCAAGCGCTTCCACCTGCTCCAGAAGCCAACCTTTCTTTGGTTCTGGAAGCAACAGCAGAGAGATGACTTTGGTGGTGGAGACTGGTCTTTGTTCAAAGAAATGTCACCACCCTGGTCATGAGGCTGGGGCATAAGAGAGCACAATGCCAGGTGGTGGCCAGCCGGCAAGCTTCAGCAGCAGCTTCTCCCGAGAGGGGTGCCTGGCAGTGCCTGCAAGGAGGGAGGCCCCGGCAGTGTCTGGGTCCCTGTCCCCATGCTGTGGGTGCACTGGGTGAAGAGGGAGGTGGGCCCTGGTCTTCCCTGCCCACATCATGCTCCCTTGACTACATCCAGCTCGGGCAGCCCCAGCTGACCATCCCCATCCTTGAGACCTGAGGCAACCTGAGAAGGGCCTTGGAGGTCATCTTCTGTTCCTGCTGCTAAAACAAAATACCTCAGATGAGGCAATTTGTACCCAGAAATTCATTGCTCAGTTCTAGAGGCTGGGAGGTCCAAGACCAAGGCCCCAGCAGATTTAGCATCTGGTGAGGCCTGCTCTCTGCTCTCTGCTCCCAGGACGGTGACTTCTTGCTGCGTCCTCACCCAGCGTGAGGGTCGGGAGGGTGGGGAAGGGAAACCAGGACCACCCAAGTCTCTTATGAGGCTGCTGGCCCCATTCACAGCCTCCACACCTCCCAGAGCCCCCAGTGATGCCATCGCACTGGGGCTTAAGTTCTTTTTTTTTTTTTTTGAGATAGAGTCTTGGCGACAGGCTGGAGTGCTGTGGCATGATCTCAGCTCACTGCAACCTCTGCCACCCAGGGTCCAGTGATTGTTCTGCCTCAGCCTCCCAAGTCGCTGGGATTACAGGCTCACACCACCACACCTGGCTAATATTTTGTATCTTTAGTAGAGATGGGGTTTCACCATGTTGGCCAGGATGGTCTCGAACTCCTGACCTCATGATCCAGCCACGTCGGCCTCCCAAAGTGCTGGGATTAGAGGTGTGAGCCACTGCGCTCGGCCAGGCTTAAGTTCTCACAAATGAATTTGGGGATGACACCAACATTCAGACCGTAGCAGCAGCTTGACCAGGCCATGGTCCCAGCCATGTGGTCCGACACCAGTGTGGATGCTCTGTGGATGTCAATCAGGAGACTGGGTAGAGCAGAGTCCCGGCCATACTGTGGCCTCTTCCCAGCAGTCCAAGGTCTCAAGAGAAAAAGACAGCGGTCCCCAAGGAAGAGGAAGTCCTGCCCCCGGACAGCGGTCCTGGAGGAAGAGGAAGTCCTGCCCCCGGACAGCGGTCCCCAAGGAAGAGGAAGTCCTGCCCCCGGACAGCGGTCCCCAAGGAAGAGGAAGTCCTGCCTTTGAACATGAGCAGCAGCCACTTTCCCTCCATCTCCAGCCTGCCCACCCGCAGGTGTCAGACGAGCAGCTGCCACAACCGCCTAAGCCAGTTCCTTACAATAAATCTCTCTTGCATGCTCTCTCTGTGCATATGTTTGCATTATGTATATATGTACCATATACAGGCACTACATATACACACTGTGTATACACATTACGCATATACCCTCTGTAGAATGTACAGGCATGCAATATACACACGCTGTATACACTCTACACAGACATGTAGAATGTACAGGCATGCGATATCCACAGCTATATACACTCTATGCACACATGTAGAATGTACAGGCATGCAGTATACACACGCTATATACACTCTACACATGCATATAGAATGTACAGAGGCATGCAATATCCACACGCTATATACACTCTACACACGCATGTAGAATGTGCAAGCATGCAATATCCACATGCTATATACACTCTACGCACGCATGTAGAATGTGCAAGCATGCAATATCCACATGCTATATACACTCTACGCACGCATGTAGAATGGACAAGCATGCAATATCCACATTCTATATACACTCTACGCACACATGTAGAATGGACAGGCATGCAATATACACATGCTATATAAACTCTACGCATGCATGTAGAATGTACAGAGGCATGCAATATCCACACGCTATATACACTCTACGCACACATGTAGAATGTGCAAGCATGCAATATCCACATGCTATATACACTCTACGCACACATGTAGAATGGACAGGCATGCAATATACAGACGCTATATACACTCTACGCACGCATGTAGAATGTACAGGCATGCAATATCCACATGCTATATACACTCTACGCACACATGTAGAATGTACAGGCATGCAATATACACATGCTGTATACACTCTATGCACACATGTTCTATATATTTCCTGGAATTCCACTGGGCAATCCTGCTAACACTGATGTCACTGCCTTGTGGCCCTGTCTGTGAGGGAAGCTGGGAGATTGTTTTCACCCCCGCCCAACCCCATCAGTACTGAGCCTCTGTGATGAAGAGGAAGGAGATGAGCACTCCCCGGCACCAGCAGCCTCTGTTTCTTCCCTCCCAGCTCCCCTCTCCACTGTGGCAGATCTGACAGGGCTCTCCTCCGTCCTCAGGACTCAGCCTCACCCAGTGGGACAAGCTCCTTCCCCCCATGCAGCATTGCCGTTGCAGGAGGTTCTGTCCCTGCCGGTCCCCACACCCGCAGCACATGACGGTGTGGGCAGAGTCCAGGTGGGGAACGAGGCTACCAGCCTGTCCTGCCCAGCGGGCCCTATGGGAGAGGCGCCCCCATAAGTGGCAGAGAAGCCCCCTCCCTTTGGCCCTCTTTCCCTTCTCTGCCGCTACCCCAGGTGCTGGGGCCAGGGCCGGGAGGGCGAAGTCTGATCATGGCCCCAACCTGTGCGTGTTTGCCGGACACCAGAGCCTTCCTCCTCCCCCTCCTCTCCCCTCCCTGGCCTGCTGTCTCCCGAGCCCTCACTGTGCAGTCTGCGGCTGTCTGCAGGGGTCACCATGTTCTCCTCCATGACCCTGGCCTTGAGGGCCTGGGCTGCAGGGGCTGGGCAGGAGGCAGTTGTGGAGAGGCTTCTGGAGAGCTGGGGGGATGCAGTCCTACGGTCCCCTCCTGGTGTCCAAGGGCGACGGATTATTTCTTGGTCTCTGGGACCCTGGGATGTGAGAGCCTTCCCCGCTGAAGCTTTCTCTGCTCTGCCTCATGCAGCAGATGAGGACCTAGGGCCCAGATAGTGCCCAGGGCTGGAGAAACCAGGCTGATGTGAGCCTCTGGCAGCCAAGGCTGCCACGCTGCCTCTGAGGCCGGGCCACCTGCCCTGCTGCGGCCTTCTTCTCTCCTGGGCTCAGCCCCATGCTCACTACATGGGGCGTGCCCCTCCCAGTCCCTCCAACATCTCACTGAAGGCCTTTCCCAACCTAGGCTGAAAGGCTGGGACTCCTCGCCCTCCCTAAGAGCACACCCCACCTGGGGCAGGTGCATCCGGGGCACTGTTCCCTGCCTAGTAGCCCAGCCCCACACACACTGCCCATGGATGGGTCAGGAGAGCCAAGGAGTGAGGGCGGGAGATGGGGCCTTTCTTCCCACCCCACCACAGGTGGCACTCCCAGAACAGCCCGAGCCCTGCCCTCACCCCACATTACCCTCACCCCCCAACACGTGGCACCTCGGCCCACTGCCCCCTCTGTAGCACCCCTGAGCCACCCTCTCCATGACCACAGCTGCCACTGAGGGGCAGACCCTGGCTCTCAGGAACCCCTACCCTCTGCATCTCCACTACATGGGTCCCTCACGTGGGCTGAGTGATGCCCAGTGCCAAGCGTCTTTGCAGGGCCAGGGCCTGTTCCTCAAAGATGGCTCAGGGCTGGGGGTGGTTGCCTGGCAGGTGCCAGGCCTCTCAAATCGACCTGCAGTATGCTGCCGGCAGGGCAGGGATGACTCAGCCAGCTCCCAGCATGTGTGCCCTTAAGGCAAGCAGAAGAGAAAGGGGGTTTCATGTTCTAATTTCAATTTTCATCAAAATATACTCATCGAGGGAGAACTCAAGTAGCACAGAAAAGGCTGGGGCAGCACTTCCTGAACCCCACGGCCACCCTTCAATCCAAGAGCCCCTCCCTGAACCCACCAACCCAGGAGCCTCTCCCTGAGCCCAGCCTCTGGTCCTCCAGTCTTCAGCCTGGCAAGACACGCACCCCACTACTCCTGCCCCACCTTTGGGGGTGTCTGGCAATGCCCCACTTTAAGCCAGGGTGAGCTCATCTCCACTCCCCCCACCTCACGTCAGTGGCCTCTTCAGTCCTGCCATCCTGGTGGGGTAAAGTGGCCCAGGGTCCTGGCTGCCTAATGCGCTCCCCAGGCAAAGGCTGGAACAGAGGAGATCACAAGTGGCCCAGCCAAAGGAACAGATTCTAGAAACGTGAGCTGGTGGTTGGAAACACTCACGTGAGCAGCTGAAAAGACCATGAAACCATTACCAAAAATCGAGAGCAGAAATGGAATTTAAAATGTAAGTGGGTAAAACCCCTAATCCTCCTGATCCTAGATTTCTTTTTCTTTTTTAAGCTTATTTTCTTATTACAAAATTAATCCACTCTATTTACAGAATTACCAGATACTTGTCCTAACCCAGACCCTCCCTCACACACTCAGGGGCAGCTCCTGTTAACCCAGGGTCCCTTCCCAGGGCTGTTGGCAGATGCGTGTGCATGGGATTGTAGGTGTGCGTGTGTGTGTGTGTGTGTGTGCATGCATGTGCATGAATGCACACGTGACGTGCGCATGTGTGCACACGTGTACATGCAAATGTAGGAGTGCATGTTAGTGTGCATGTTTGCACATGTGTGTGCACTTGTGTATGAGTGCATCAGTGTATGTATGCATTTGTGTGTACATGTGCATGGGTGCCTTTGTGTATGAGTGTGCATGTATGTGCATCTGAGTGTGCGTGTCCCTTTGTGTATGTATGTGTGCATGAGTGTGCATGTGTGTGTGTGCCTGTGTGTATGTATGTGTGCCTGTGTGTATACGTGCATGTGTGTGCGTGTGTGCACACGTGTGTATATGAATGCGTGTGTGTGTGTTCTTAACCCAAAGGAGGCCCCACTTTCCACAGGATCATAAGCAGATGTTTAACCAGTCTCGGGAAGGAGGACACTTAGGTCCTTTCCAAACGCAGCAAGGAGCAGGGGGGCTGGGGAAAGAAGAAAGGAGGCAGAGCTCAGAGCAGGGGCCTCGTGATCCCATAGAGACAACCGGGCACAGTCACAGAGCAAGGGACAGCGGAATGCGGGGGCAGAACAGGGCGGCCGGCATGAGGTGCTGGTCTCTTCCTTGTGTGGGGTCGGACACGTCCATAACAAAATGCTTAAAAAGAAGGGAAAGGACCAGGGAACTTGACAAAAAATGAAGGAAGCCACATGGGGGACTTCACAAGGTGGCGCCGCCCTGTGGGCTCCCAGCCAGCAGGCAGAGCAGGAGCACACTTTCTCCTTCCGATCTGAGGCCCCCGGGGCTGACCACAGGTCCACAGGGGCAGCAGATCCAGGCCCGGAGGACACCGCAGGCCCCGATGGGGATGGTGCCACCCTCACCTCACCACTGCTGTGCCTGGGCCATGGCTCCTTAGGCCTCTGTCCTCTAAGGACTGAAACTTTTCAATACAAAAATATATTGCAGTGTCAGCAATGAGTTGGCGTTACTATTTTTTTTTGGACAGAATCTTACTCTGTGGCCAGGCTGGAGTGCAGTGGCACGATCTCAGCTCACTGCAGCCTGAGTCCCGGGTTAAGCGATTCTCCTGCTTCAGCCTCCCAAGTAGCTGGACTACAGGCACGTGCCACCTCGTCCAGCAAAGGTTTGTACTTTTAGTAGAGATGGGTTTTCACCATGTTGGCCAGGATGGTCTCAATCTCTTGACCTCATGATCCGCCCGCCTCGGCCTCCCAAAGTGCTGGGATTACAGGCGTGGAGGCTGCGCCTCCCCTTTACTTTTTAAATGAATATTTCTGAGCCGTTGGTGAGTTCAGCTGAGGGAAGGTGGGCGCCACTGGTCTGACCGGGAAGGGGGATGTCCAGCGCCCAACCAGCAGCTGGGGCATCTGCGGGACTGCTCTTCTCTCAACCCCCACTTCCCTCACCCCTTCCCCTCCCCCTCATGCCCCTTCCCCCATGTCCCCTCCCCCTTCACTCCCTTCCATTCTCCTCAGGGTTCCCTGGCTTCCTGCCTCACCCCTCCCCTCCCCACACTCCACTCCCCCCCACCCCCTCACCCCTTACTCACCTCCCCACTCCCTCCCTCCCTCCCTTCTCACTCCCCTCCCTTCTTCTCAGGGCTCCCTGGCTTCCTGCCTCTCTGGATTCCCCACCTCCAGACCCTCAAGGCTCCCTGCCCACTCCCTGTGGGGTCCTGAGGTCTCTAGGGACCACAAGGGCTTCCCTCCTGCAGACCCACTCTCCTAAGGGAGCAGTGCTGACCCCACGAAGACACGGATGGGACAAGAGAACAGGCCTTGCTAACGCCCCCAGGTAAGGCTAACACTGGGGCCCAGGGAAGCAGGTGACAGCAGACCTCAAGGTGTCAACTGCAGAGAGGGCCAGCCTCAGGCCTGCCATCCCAAAGGCCCCAGGGGCCTGTCCTGAGATTCTTCCATTTCTGATCATGAGTCCAGCAAATGATGGAGGGTCAGGCCCCAGCCCCAGCCCCAGCCCCAGCTCCCCCTCAGCCACACGGGCATCTCCCATTCCTGAAAGAATTCAGTTCTTCCTCTGGGCTCCTCTAGCTGGGCCCGGGGTACGTTCTCCAGTGGGAAGGGGAATTTTGCAACTCCACCCTCAATGCAGGGTGCCTCCAGTGGCTCCGGCCTCTGGGCCTCATGCTGTGCCGGACGTGCAGAGCCAGTTATTTCCTGGAGGCCAGGCAGGCAGGAAAGGCCCCATCCACCAGGAATGCGAGGGATGTAGGAGGCTTCTCTGCGTAGAAAGTAGCTGAAATGTTGAGTTTCCCCTCAGGAGACTCAACTGCAGGGCAGCCCTGGGGAGTGTGCCGTGGCTGGAGCTCCGTCCTGGGCAGGGGTGGCCTTGGCTTGAGGATGGCAAAGGCTGATGCCTGGTTTGCTTTTAAAATTGTTGCTATTTGCCATAGTTCCCCTGATTTTCCCAAACTCTCAGGAAGCACCGACTGGCCTCAGGTAGTCTTGCTTATGGGACTGGGGATGGAGTGAGCTGGCGGGTGGGTGGAGCTCCAGCCACAGGAGGCTGAGGCTGGGGCTGGGCACGAGGCCCTTTCCATCATCCTGCAGTTGTTCAATGTGGCATTTTGGAAAGAGCTGAGCCCGTGGGTGCCTGTGGGAAGAAGGCGCCTTAGTCAAATGCCCCTAACGACTGGACCCAGCGCCTGGCACACCCTCCCTGGGAGCTTGCTGGACGCATGACCAGGGGTCTGGGAGGGCAGAGGACGGGTGGGTCCCCGTGGCAGGTTGGTTGCTGAGTTGCCCTTTGACGTTGGCCTTGCTGGTGCCTGGAACCCCATCCCGGTGCCCACGATCAGGGGAGAAGTGGAGGCACAAACTGCCTTTTACCCTGGGGTCCTGCCAAGAGGCCTCTGCAGAGCCAGTTCCCTCCAGCCAAGGCCACCGGGCCTTGGGCTGTCATGCCTGGGTTTCCCTGCCTGCCCGGCTAGTCAGCGGAGGGAGTCCTTCCATCCACTCTGCCCCACATTAAGGGCAGAGACTGAAGAGGAGGCTGCCTGCACTGTGAAGACCCAGGGTGGCCGGCACCTTGGCCAGGACTTGGGTGGCCCCTCACAGAAGGCTGTGCTCCCGTCTTTCCTGCAAGTACCTGGGGACCTAGATGGGGGCAGGGGATGCCCAAAAGGGCTAGATACCTTCCACCGCAGGCCGCCATCACAGGGCCCTGTCCTCCCTTCCATAGGCCGGTGGGTGGTGAGGCTGTGCAGCTGTGACCCGCCCCCACATCCAGGGCAGGGGCTGCCTGTGACCCGAGGCTAAGCCTCCACTCTGGACCTGGGACCTCTGGGCAGAGGAGCCCCGTGGTGGGCCCAGGACAAGGGGAACGTAGGGGCTTCAGGGTGGGCCCCGGGTACCCTTGACTTGCAGAGGGGTATGGGGAGGTTCCAGCAGCTTCTTGGAGAGGCCTAGGGTAGGAGCACTAGCAGTGAGCTACCGTGGGCCTTAGCAAGGCTGGGCCTTGAGCTGGATGGCGGGCGGCACAGTCCAGCCAGCACTGTCCCAGCTTGGAGGGGCTTGTGGCCTGGGCACCCTGCACGTGGTTAAGGCTGAGGAGGCCTCAGGTGCTGGGTGTTCTGGAAGCAGGAAGGCCTGGGAGGACCTGGATGAGCTGGCCTCTCCGCTCCCTGCTGCTTCGCCCTGGGAGGGCAGAGAGGAAGTGCTGGGCAGGAGCTGGCAGAAGAGGGAGGAGGAGAGAGGCTGGAGGAGGGGCAGGAGGAGGGGCTGGCTGCCCAGTGCTCTCTGAGCAGGACCTTCTATGAGGCTCTGGGGGGCCCTGGCACTGGCAGATCAGGGGTCAACACGAGGAGGGAAAGGTGTCTGAGAGCGGTGGCAGTGGGGAGGGCAGGAAGCGCATGAATCAGCACGTGATTGGGGGGCACCCGGGAAAGGCCCATGGGAGCCCCAGAGCCCAGCCTCTGGTAGAGTAGCACCAGGCCCATCTGTGGGATTCTGCCTGGGATTCCAGCGGCTAGGACTTCCTGAAAAGTCCCCTTGCCTCAGCGTTGAATCCAAGGGTCATCCGGAAGTGGTTCTGGGCCCTGATGGCCAGAGACCGGGGGACTGGGCCGAGGGCTCCTCACTCCAGCAGCAGAGGTTACCCATAGGCCCAGAAGCCAGCCCTGGGGCCTATGGAGGCTGCCCCAGTCAGCGGTGCAGCAGAGGTTCTCAGAGCCTCCAGGTGACCCAGACCCAGGGCTGGAGGGACTGCAGATCGGGTCACAGCGGGGCCCTGGGGAAGCCGGGCTAAGCCCAGCCCTGGTCACATTGAGGGCCTGGCTGTGGGCGCCCAGGAGCTTCAGGCAAGGCCTGGCAGGGTGAGGTCCATTGGGCTTTTCCCTGACAGGGTGGGGGGCTCCCAGTCGGACCCCCTCAATGTGTGCAGCCTCCTCTCTTCTCTCCCCTTCCCCGCCTCTTCTCGGAATCCAGCTCTCCCTCCCACCCACTTCCCCACCTGGCAAAACCCCACAGGCACCCAGATAACTCCGCACACGCAGGCTCTTAGCTTCCTGTTCCTACGGAAACCTCAGGCAAGAAGCACCTTTCCCATTTTTCTTCAAGGCCAAGCCCAGACCACGAGAATGCCTTCTTCTGGCAGCCCAGAACCCCAGCGCCCCTGCTGCCAGGTGCCCACGGCCTCTGCGCTCCAGCGGCCGGGACCTGGCTGAGGCAGCTCCTGTGGGAGATCAGGCCTCACAGTCGGCTGGAAGAGCCAGTTCTGGGCCAGGCCTGTGTGAACAGATGGCTCTCAGGGTTTCAGGAATGCAGCCTTTGGAGCCCGCAGCTGGGAATGGCAGCCCTGGGCCCTCAAGGGGCAGCGGGTGAGCCTAGGAGGCCAGGTCGGCTGACCCAAGGAGAGAGGATCCTCTCCGCCACTGCCGCTGGCCCTAGGCAGGCCTAGAGCCTGCGGGTCCCCAGAGGCACAGCCCCTTATCTCTGGAAGAAGGCTAATGGCCGCTTCCCTCGCTGAGGCAGAAAACAAATCACCTGTCAAAATTCCTAATTAAAATACAACCTAAGTGAGGGCTCCAGGCTCAGACACCGGGAGAATGAGGGAAAATCAGCCCCTACAGCCAGGACTAAGAAGTTAACAGTATTAATTCTAACCACAAGGGAGGAAAAGAGAAGCCCCGCTGAGAAGGAGGGTCCCTGTCCCAGAGCAGGCTGCCCCCACCCCAGGGGACCCAGCCCCTGCCAGGCCTGAGAAAGCCCAGCCCAGGATGGCCCCGCCCACCTCGCCCCAACCGTGGCTGGCCCCGCCCACCCCACCCCACTGTGGCTGGCCCCGCCCACCTCGCCCCAACAGTGTCCGGTCCCGCCCACCCCACCCCACTGTGGCTGGCCCCGCCCACCTTGCCCCAGCCCTGCCCGGCCCCTCCCACCCTTGCCCCAGCCCCTGCCTGGTCCTGCCCACCCTTGCCCCAGCACTTCCTTATGGGACTCAGGTCTTTGTCTTGGGCTTTTGGTTTTTAAAATAATGATACATTTTAATAAAATTAAGTACTAGAAAAGCTATTCATTATGGAAGATGCAAAAATCCAAAGAGAAACTTCCATCAGGGAGGAGAAATGTGGAACAGAGCCCAGGAGGTGGAGCAAGGAAGTAGAAGGCCCTGGCCCTGGAAGGTTCTGTCTGTTCTCGGGGGACCCAGCTTCC
This sequence comes from Leontopithecus rosalia, assembly GCA_028533165.1. Classification (NCBI taxonomy): domain Eukaryota; kingdom Metazoa; phylum Chordata; class Mammalia; order Primates; family Cebidae; genus Leontopithecus; species Leontopithecus rosalia. Next base: position 862,083 of record CM052660.1, read on the forward strand.
GTGTACTCCCCTAAAGCGGAGGGAGGCTCTGGGAAGGCAGGTGTGGGGCCCAAAGGGACTGTGGTGAGGACAGGTGGGGTCGGTGGGCTGGGGGCTGCAGCCAGAGCGGGCACCGGCTGTGTGCCCCACATGCCACTCCAGCCTTCAGCACGAGGTGCAGGGAAAGCCAGCCCCCCACAGTGTGGATCCCCTCTTTAAACCGGGCTGGGCTTCAGTCTATAAAATATTCACGTTGTCTTTCTAAACAAGGACATTCTTTATGGTGCCACTCATGAAACATTCATGCCCGACTTTGGCCCGGAGCCAGTGTGCTCATGCAGGTCCATGGCGCCAGGCCGGCCTTTCCCAGGTAATGGGAGGATGCAGGGCTGCTGGGGATGAGGGTGCCCGGGGAGTTGGTGGAGCCCCCCGCAGGTGAGTCTTACCCTGGAGCCAGGACCCTCCCCACCGGCAGCCTCAGGCCTGGCTCCTTTGCTGGGGAGCTCCTGAGTGGGTCAGTGGGCACTGGCTCCCCAGTGCCTGATCCTCACTGATGTCCATTTCAAAGCCCTGGCAGGCTGGAGACGCCCCAGCCCGCACCCCAACCTGGCCATGGCTGCTGCCCTCCCCATGCTCAGAGGCACCCCCATCCCCACCCCTCTCTGCCTGAGGCCCTGACAGCCCAGCCCCCTCCGTGGACCCTGGAGAAGGTGACAGAAGAAAGCAGATAGGGCAGGCTCTGAGCATCTGGGTGTCCGTGCATGGGGAGGGACTCCCCAGGTCTCTGCTGGTGGGAAGGGGCAACCTTGGCCCCAAACTGAGGCCTCTGTCCTATCCTGTGGGTTTTGAGGCATGGCCTCCGTGAAGGGAAAGTGGGGACCGGGGTGGTCACACTGGGGTTTCGCTGAGAGGCCCCCTACCCTCATGTCAGCCACTCTGAACCTGAAGTCCAGACCTGTGTCCCCCAGACTCCCACTCTTCTCTCCTTTCCCTTCCCCTGCACATGCCCCTCCTTGAGGGCACAGAAACCACTTAAAGGTCTTGCTCATCGTCAAGGAGGCTCGGTCCTAGGACCCGGAAGCTCAGGGAGGGATGGCAGGAATGTGTCCAGCCAGCACAGACTTTGAGGGGCCCTCAGGTCACTGGACATGGACCTGGGCCAGCTGGGGGGAGGGCTGACCAGTGGGGCCCCTGCATGTTCTGAAGCCCAGGGCACAGTCCCCTGGTCAGGTGGATCTGCTCCCTGGAGGTCCTCAGAGGGGCCCACACTTTACAAAGCCTGGCCCGAGGAAATGAAGGGTGGCCCCTGGCTGACTGGGGGATGATCCTTGGAGTCTGAGCATCTTACACTCTCTGGGCAAGTCTGGGTCAGTTCTACAGTTGGCAGACAAGGGAACTGAGTCCAGGGAACAGGCAGGACAAGGGGAAGGCCTGCCAGGCAGTGCAGCCCACTCTCAGCCAGGCCGACGCTGGCTCCTCCTTTGCCCTCTCAGAGCTCAGGGCATGTTCTCAGCCCAGCTGGCCTGGAGCATACAGAGCTGGGGGCTGGCTGAGGCCTGGACGGGGTCAACTACGAAGGCCACTTCCCCAGCACCTCCCAGGCTCTGGCTGCTCCAGACCGTGCTCCAGGCTCAGATGGGTTTGTCCCCAAATAGCCGAGCCACTCCCTACACTAGACAAGGCCCCCCCAAAGTACAGCACTCCAAGGGAGTGGGTGACTACCCCTCCCCCCACTCCTGGCCCCATCCTGGGCAGGGGAGCAGCTCATGGTGCCTCCAGGAGCCTTTTCCCGGGAGACCATGTGCATCGGAGGAGCAGCACAAGGCAGGTCAGCACTCAGGCCGGTCTCACCCGAGCTGCTGAATGAGTGAGTCAGCGGGTGGGGACCCACAGGCGGCCCCTGGCTGGCACTTTGGCTGTGGAGGAAGAAATCAGGATGTTCAGGGCCAGAGGGGAAGGTGGCAGGGGAGGCAAGAAGGGAGCATCTCCCTGCGGAAGAGCCGGTGCTGGGCGGGGCAGGGCCTGCTTGGGTGTCAAGACCCCCGAGTTGGCTGGCACAGAGCGCAGGGAGCACGCCGAGCTGCAGCCAGCTGCAGGAGCTGAGCCCAAGGACGGTAGTGCATGTGTTAGTGGTGGCCCCACTCACCCTCTGGGCAAGGCCATGCACTCTACCTGGAGAGTGGTCCTTGGCCACTGGAGCCGCCTGGGCCTGGCAGTGGGGTGGGGAGCCTACGTCAGGGTCCAGCCAAGGGTGCCCCAGGGCTCCAGTGGCAGAGGCTCCAGCATGGGCCTGCCTAGTCCTAGGGACCCGGCTCTGCAGTCTCTGGGTGGTCAGCACTGCCCTGGAGGGGCATGGCACCCTCTGCTGGCCCCATGCACAAGGACACAGCTGCCACCCAGCATGCAGCTCCCTCAGGCACTGGGTGCCCACGCTGTATCCGGCAGCTGACACTGTGCCTTGTCGCCCACGCTGCACCTGGGAGCTCGCACTGTGCCTGGACGCCCACACCGCAGCCGGGAGCTCACACTACACCAGGAGCCAGTACTGCTCGGGCAGATCACTCTCTCCATGTGTAGCAGGACCCACCAGAGAGGGGCACCCTGCCCTGATCTCCCCAGGCAGCTCTGGAAAGGCCTGTGTCCCGGCTGGGGACCTCTGGGAGGCCGTGGAGCTTGGGGGGAGGGAGGGACTGGAGGTCTGAGGGATCCAAGTGGCCAGTCCTGCTGCCCCTGCCTGGCCCCAGTCAGGCCTGGCCATTAAGGCCAAAGGCTGACCCCTCACCTCCTGCCCCTGGAGCACTGGCTGGAGCTCTGCTCTGGGGGACTGAGCCCTACCAAGAACCTGAATGTTTCCAGCACCCCAGCCCTGGCAGTCCCGGCTAGGCGGATCCACCCAGCACAATGCAGAGGTCCCAGGACTGCACACCACAAGGAACACTTCCCAGTGCCCCCAGCCCACCTCGGGGCCGGGCACCAGGGACTGGGGGGCACTGGGAAGGACAGTGGAAGATTGAACCACCAGGCCCTGCGTGGCCACTTCCCAGCAGCCAGATTTAAGGCCAGGTTAGGAGGAATCTCTTGTGCCTCCGTTTCCCCTTCTGTACTCCAGAATCACATGCCCCACCCATATACTCTTTTCTGCAGAGTGTGCAGAAAATTGCTGGTGGTGACGCTTCTGCAAACAGCAGAGCCCTAAGCACCTGGCCAAGGCGGCTGCGGAAGGTCCCTTGAGTCCCGTGCGCGGGGACTTCCCGCGGGGTGGGGTCGCGGGGCGGGGCGGACGCTGGGCTCCGCCCCCTGCAATCCTGGCAGGGACCCGGAATGGGCGGGACGGTGCAGCGGCGCCACCTGCTGACACTTCCCGGCATCGCGCCTCTGCGCGGCCGCTGGGCGGGGCGGGGCGCTGAGGGTGGCTCATTCTGGAGGGGCCCCTGCAGGGCTTGCAAACAGGCCCCGGCGGCTGCTAGAGGGGACACAGTGACTTCTTCCTACAGAAGGGACTTAACGGAGTCACGTGAATTTACCTGCATGACCGTTTGCTAACTAGGGCCGGGAGGAGACTCAAAGGAAGGTGTAGGGGACAGAGATTCTTCTGGCTTTGAGCAGCCACAGTTGAAGCTGGAGCTTTCCCAGATGAAGAAGCCACAGCAAAGACCAGGGCGAGAGGCCCGTGGCAGGTGCCACACCCTCTGCCGTGGGCCTGTGGGGGCTGAGGGACAGGTCAGGAGCCTGGGCACAGAGGTGGGTGCCAAGCCCCTGCCCCCTGGCCTTCTCGCCAGGGCGTGCTCCTGAGTCTGGACTTGTCCCACGCGGGCACGCCCCTTTTGTGACACGTTGCAGAATAGCCTCCGATGGCCTCTAAGTGTAAGTGGAGGGAAGAGTTGCTGGTCTCTCGCTTTAAATCCCAAGCTGGAAATGGCTGGGCCGAGGTCGAAGCCTGGGCCTCTTGCAGCAGTGAGCCAAGTCGTGGATGCCCAGGAATCGTTCTCGGCGGAAGCTGAAATGCGACTTCGCTGCGCACAGCGATTCCACCTCGTGAAGCAGCCTCCTCGCTGATGTGGAGAAGGTTTGAGTGGACAGGAGATCAAACCGGCCGTGATGCCCCCTAACTCGTCAACGCCACACAGGTGGGGAGGGTAAGGAAGCTGCAGAAGAAAAGTCTGAAGTCAGCAGAGATTAGTTCATGAGATTTAGGGAAAGATGCCGCTTCCGTGGGGTAAAGGCACGGCTTCTTTGCAGGCTGCCAGGGCGAGGCTGCACTGGGAGGCTGCATCTGTGGAGCCGCCCCAGCAGTGGTGGGCATCGTCTGTGGTCTAGTGGTGAAGCCTCCAGCTCTCCAGTTCTAAGGCTTCAGGAAGAGGTGCGCAGGGAGCCCAGGACCCCCATCCCCAACCCAGAGCACACAAACCTGTCTCTCCTGACCTGCACCGACCCCCTGAGAACCGCAGGATCACATGCAATTATTTTCAGCTTGGGGCCAACTGCACACGCCTCGAAATGAGCTTCTGAGGCTCCAGCACTGTGGTCAGTCTTTGGTGACTTCTACGGTCACCACAGTGCTCTCAGGGAAGAGGACACAGCTGCAGGAGTAACTGACCAGCTCGATTCCAGAAAGGTAGGGCCAAGGGGTCAGAGCCACCATCCCAGCCACCCCAGAGCCGCGGCAGCCCTGGGGGCCCGCCTGGGCGCAAGAGCCCAGCATGATTCTGGGCAAAGAATTTCCACTGTCAAGAAGTGTAAAAATGATTGCCTGAGATATGATGGCCATATTTTCGCAACCAAACTTCAGAAGGGGCGCTGCAGTACTGAATTCCGCCCGGGTCTGGTTTCCCTGCACCCCTAACTGTTTTATTTTCTTTTTGACATACGGTCTCATTGGTGCCCAGGCTGGGCAGCCTCAGCCTCCAGGCTCCAGAGATCCTCCCACCTCAGTCTCCCGCTGAGCCACCATGCCCAGCTAATTTCTAAATTTAGTTTTGTAGAGATGAGGTTTCTCTATGTTGACCAAACTGGTCTTGAACTCCTGGCCTCAAGTGATCCTCCTGCCGTGGCCTCCCAAACGTCTGGGACGGCAGGCTCAAGCTATGGCCAGCTTGACCGGGTTTCCCATGGGCCTGGGTGTGCTCGTCCCCACCAGCTCCAAAGCACCTCTCTCCCAACTCCACTCCAGCTCGAGCAGCAGAGACCCAGGCAGGCATCCATCCACGCTGGGGTGCAGCCCAGGTGCCGGGATCCTCTGAATGGCCTGAGTCCTCAGCCACGGTGACCCCACGTGGAAAAGTCTCGAAACTGGCATTGCCAAGAGGATGACTGACATGGGCGACTCTGACAGCAGCATGGATCCCACGTGGACAGGACACTCTGGCTGCCCTGACTGGCCGAGGGCGGGTCAGCACCACCTGGCATTTCTGTCCTTTTTGGTGGCAGGTGTGCCCAGCACGTAGGGAGGGCAGGCAGCCCACAGCCAGGACTGACGACTCAGAAGTTCCGGCCGAGGTAGGATAAGTCAGGCTGGCTTTCTGAGTCCCTCCCAGCTGGGGTTCACTGACCCCCCCACTTACTCAGTGGCCAGGGAGGGGCACAGGTGTGGGCGGAGCTGGTGGTCCTGTGCCGAGGGAAGGTGACTTGGGACTTGGGGAGATAGGAGGCCGGGTTGAAGCCCATCTTTTGGTGCAGGGAGAGAAGGACCCGATACCACAGCCCAGCAGCAGAGGGAAGGCCAGGCTGGGGGTTGGAGGGGAGAGATCTCAGAACCTCAGGAGCTAGATGCTGGTCTGCATTTCCCGGTGCCGGGAGTCCCTGGAGACGGAGAGGGAGCCCTATGGGTGGAGACAGGACTGCAGGTCACCGGTGTGGCCAGGGTGCTGGTGCTCAGGGTCCTGGCTGCAGGGTCTCAGTTCTCCCAGTCCTGCACCCAGGCTGCCCCTTCAGGCTGGCTCTCTCCATAGGAGGTCTGGGGTGGGTCCTTTATGGAGCGTAGGTGTGGCTGGGGAAATGGTGGGAAATGCCTCCCCAAGGCCCCTGGTGCCTCTTTTGCTACAGAGGATCTGCTCCTTCACAGAGGGGTCTGATACAGGCTGAGGGGGGATTGTGGGGGGTCACAGTCATGAAGGGCAGTCCACAGGGGATGCATTCTGCCAGCAGCCAAGCCTGAGGGGCACAGTCCATGATGGGCACCGTCCTGGGGGTACACAGTCCTGGGGGTGCAGTTTGGGGCCTGCTCTGCTTCACACCCTGCACTGAAGCAGATGGCTCTGGCTGAGACCAGGCCCTGTGTCAGGCACCACCACCTTGCAGAGAAAGTCCTGTGACTGGGGCCCAAGGACCGCAGAGGGCAGCTGAGCCACCTGGGCCTAGGCCTCCTGGGGACAGAACATGCTTGGGCCTAGGCCTCCTGGGGACAGGACATGCTTGGGCCTAGGCCTCCTGGGGACAGGACATGCTTGGGCCTAGGCCTCCTGGGGACAGGACATGCTTGGAGGTATGAGTTGGTGGCGGTCCCGCCGTGTGGCCGCCTCCGCAGAGCTTCCAGACCATGAGGCCCCTCATTTGCATGTGGCCAGTGTCTGCATGGCCCAGGGACAGGAGCGTGTGCCTCCAGGAGGCTGTTCTGAGTCTGCGTGGCGGGCACAGTGTCGCCTCCACAAGGTCACCCTGCCCCGGCTGTGAGGACGCGGGGTGTGGTGGGTGGAGCCTGGCTGGAGGGAGGACCACGCTCTGTCCTCAGTGCAGGGAGCTCGGGTCCTGGGGGGGGAGCAGGGCTTGGGCCGGGCTGTCCCTGAGAGGGGACAACTTCATTTTCACAGCAATCACAGTGTTTGGCTGGTGACGGTGACACGGGGAGCCAGTGAGACACGCAGGGACAAACCACATGGGGAGCCCTGTCCTGGTAACAGCCAAGAGGCCATTGTTTCCTGGGCATGGCACTGGCCGAAGGAAGCTGCCTCAGGGTCTGGGCCATCCAGTCCACCTCCCTGTGGGCTCTTCAGCACTTCCAGACGTTTCCCCGGGGACCCCCTGGCCCACAGAGCCCCGGCAGGAGCCCAGAGCCTCTGTGCAGTGCTGCTGGGCCAGGGCCCTCATGCTCTGCCCCTGTGGACGGCCTGGTCTAGCTCAAGTCCACTGCACCTGTGGCCTGGCTGGGCTGCTCAGTCTCTGCGGCCCCTTGGAAGTGCCTGGATGGGGCCAGCATCCTGGCCAAGCCCTGGCCTCAGAGTGTAGACAGTGATGCTGTCTCTGCGGGATCTCAGTGCAGGCAGGCGTGCCAACCCTATGCCCACACTGATGGTGAGGCAGACATCGGGTGTAAAAGGCAAGTGATTGATTGAAGGGGAAACTGAGGCCGGGTAGTTCGCCCCAGGTGCCACCTGAATTCTCTAGCCAGCCCCACGTTCCCAGCCAGCCTCCCTTTTGGGATGGGCTTCCCTGCTGCAGCCTGAGCCAGGACCACCCCACCCTGCCCACCTCAGCAGCTGGGATGCAGCCTCTTCAGAGCCCAGAGCACTGTGGATTTGAGCCTCAACACTTGACTCTTATCAGCGCTCACCCCAGTGGGGCAGCAGGTAGGTCGCAGGTGCCCAGGGAGGGAGGGCAGTGGAGGGACAGCTTCACGGGCAGCCACCAAGTGCAGGAGGTACCAATACCCCCCCAGGAGGGGACTGGAGGGCCTGGGCATGCACCACCCACTGAGGGACCTACCTGTGCCAGATCACCAGGTGGCACCATCAGGACCCCTTCTTCTCCACCCGAGAGCGGATGTGAGGCAGGTCCCACAGGGCCTGGCTGACCTCGACCTTCACCTTGAGGCCGTGGGCTGCAGGCTCCCCACTGACTGGGCTGGGGTGGAGGAATAGCACCTGGGCGTCCTGAAGGGAGTGGTGTGGCACACGGAGGTCTCAGGGCACCTTCTCTCCTCGTCATCTGGCCCTGTCTGTGGCTCCCATCCTCCAGGGAGGCTGTGCTGGTGGCAAGGGCACAGAAGGCTGGGTAGCAGCAGAGGCCCCATGATGGGGGGGATTGCCCCTGATGGAGGTGGTGATGGTCCTGCTGGCGTGGAGCCTGCAAGGCTGAGCCTTGTGTGGATGACAGGCACCCGCCAAGGGGGCCTAGGAGAGGCCCTTCCCACCCAGATTCCAGAGCGGCAGCCCGGGGGCGTGCCCGGGACCCAGCATGATCAGGGTCCTGAAAATCTCCTTGACGCCCTGGAGCGCCTCCACCATGCCATTCCCCACCAGTGGTTGATTGGCGGCTCTGGGCAGTGGCTTCCGGAGGGAGCATCATCAATGCTGAGTCCATCTCTTAGGAAAGAGACCAAGGTGGCCAAGGTGACCCTTTTCCTAGGACTCCCATCCTCAGATATCAAGGGTCCCCAAAGGGTGAGTCCCCTAGAGCCGGCAGGTAGAGGTGGCTCCTGGGAGCAGCTGGAGACGGCTTTGACCATTGTGGCCAGAACACTGCCCCCCTGCATTCCACGCACTCCCCAGCTCCTGTGGGCCACACACAGCGCAGCCCCTCCACCCGCCTGCAGCACCCAGCCCGCCGCTGTGCCCACCTCCACCAGCAGAGGGCACCCCATCCACATGAGCAGGTGCCTGATAGCTCCCCATGCTCCCAGCCCTGCGCCCCCCGCCCTGCGCCCCATGGGAGCTGTCCCTCTGCACCCACCCCCACTCCCCCTGGAAACTGCCCTGGAACCAACAGCACCAAATGCTTCTCTAAAAAGGTCCTCTGACCACAAAGCCACCGGCACTGCCACGGAGAACTCTGGGTTCACAGGCCAAACGCCTGCCTGGGCCCTCAGCCTCGGGCGCAGCCTCCAGGCGGTTCCCATCGGCAGGCCGTGGCAGTTGTGATTTCCCCGTCACTCGGCTTCACTGCCTCTGCCAGGTGTCCTGTCGCCAAGGTGCAGCGCTGTGATGACCACCGCGGCCCCTGCGTCCCGCGCGCCGTGATGACCACCGCGGCCCCTGCGTCCCGCGCGCCGTGATGACCACCGCGGCCCCTGCGTCCTGCGTCCTGCGCGCCTTGATGACCACCGCGGCC